>BQNB010073340.1:4772-32151 GCA_026074375.1 Tanacetum coccineum
ACAAAATGAACCATAGACTATTGGGTATTATCATTTCAAGTTATAAATTTTATTATATATATATATATAATTTTTCATTTCCATTTCAACTTATACACACACACACCCCACTTTCTCTCTCTCCCACCGCCGGCCACCACCGCCGCCGACGGAAAAGTTTTCCGGCGGGATTTCCGATCGAAACCAAAAGTGGTCCTCACGACCGGATCTACCCGATCCCCATACTCACTCTCCGCCACTCGCCACCACCGCCACCCCACTGTCACAACCATCACCGCCGCTGCCTCCCCACACCGAAACCACCACCTCCACCCCATCATCATCATCTTGTCACCACCATCCTCATCACACACCACCAAACACCACCGCCACCTTCATGGCACCACGAAAAGGGTGCGTGTGGTTTTATTAAAAACCAACAAAGGTGCGTGGGTTGGCAGAGCACCAAGAAAGGGTGCGTTGGGTTGAAAACACGACCCACAAAGGGTGCGTTGGGGTTCACAGAAGAACCGAATAGGGTGGCAGCCACCCAATAGGGTGTGTTTGGTATTGTCACAGCAACATAGGGGTGTTTGTTTTTGGTTATTTACAAGATTAGGATGCGTTTGGTTTTTAAACGACACGAAAGAGGGTGCGGTTTGGGTTGTGGGTTAACAACAAAAGGAGTGTCGGGTTTGGTTTGGGTAACACAGCCGGAGGGGGGGGGGGGTTGGATTTTGTACCACAAGGGGTGTTTGGTTGTTCGGTGGCAAGAAAGTCACAAAAAGGGGTGTTTGGTTTGGGTGGCAGCCGCCACCGGGGTGTCGGATTGGCTGTGAACAGCCGGGTATAGCCGGGTCGGGCGTCGGGTTTGGCTGTCAAACAGCCGGGGTACGTTTGGTTTGTATTTCCAACAGATTATGGTGCGTTAGGTTTAGGAGAATAGGGTGCGGTTGGGTTTTAAAATGAAAAGGGGTGCGGCTGGTTTGGTTTTGCACCGGTAGGGGTGCGTTTGGCTCGGGGTTTAGAACCGCAGCGGGTCCGTTTGGTTCGTGACAGCCCGCATAGGGTGTGTTTGGTCTAGACAGAAATGCACAAGGGTGCGTTTGGCTGTCCATCAGCCGGGTCGGATGCGTTTGATTTTGTTGACACCGAAATAAAGTGAGTTTGGTTAACACAAAAATATATTAATTGTTTCATATATTTGATCGGATAAATTTATATGTGATGAAATCTGTTGAAACTTGCGGCATCGAGATAATATATATATTAACATAATTTCGTCCTAATTATTTTTTTATATTCGGTATTCTCTGTGTAAAATCTTATAGCTTAGACAAGAATTGAACTAAAAAAGGACTTTGGCACCTTTTTATAATGAACGATTTAAATCAGAAAATAGAACATGAGATTCGGGATTCGAGACTTTGATAAGTTAGACTTTGGGTTAAAAAATATAACAAATTATATTTTTACGGACGTTTTGATATAAAACGGGACTCTTAAATCCAAATAACGAAGAAACTGGAGTGTAATCGAAATATATACTTTAGTAGAAAATAAGTTAATTTTAATATATATTAAATCTGGCAGATTGTTAATTAAACGATTTGAGCACTTTCGAGTCCGTTTCAGCCTTCCGGCGAAACACGAAAGTTGTTCGTAATGACGTTTTACTTTGCCGCGAGGATTGTCAGTTTTAAAATTAAGACATAGCGGGTCAAAACTAAAGGTCGGTTAATCTATTATTTCAATTAATAGTTTTAAGATCATTGTTTGGTTCTAAAAACGGGGAGTCTAAAAATAGTTTACTTTTTTCTGGGTTTTAAATATTGAGATAAGTTAGGACTTTGGAAAGTAAAAAATAGTATATATACATATAATATACTAAGGATTAAAGTTTAAAGACGCGCAAGTGGATTTCTCATCACATGTATAAATGTATGTATACATATTAAAATATGTATGATTTTTCGTCGTTACGATGTACGCATCGTTGATCATATTTAATACGTGTTATAATGGAACGACATAATTATAGGGTCGTGGCCGAGATCGTTGCAGAATTCGGTTGTGATTTATTTTGGATTATTGATCGTGAGTCTTTAATCAATGTGAGTTCATAGCCCTAGTTTTCATCTTTTGAATTTTTTAAACCCGCGTGGGGGATACATGCTTGTCTACAAATTCTTATACTTACACGGTTATCTTATAAAAATTGATTGTTTTTAAGGATTTTTTATGAGTTTAATAGCCCATGTTTTCTGTTTAACATATATTATGGGGTGGAACATGCTTGTTTAACAAATGCATTTAACGAGTGTTTTAAAATTGGTTTACATATTTATTTGATAGCTCGGCTATGGGATTCATTATTTGCTTCATTTTTGGTCACAAAGCATACTTGAACTTTTGAATGATTACGGGTTTAGCTTGGTGATTGAACTGTTAACCTCATAATTACTGCTCGGGTGTTCTTGGAGGGGACACCGGTAACGGGAGTACATATTTTTACATTACTGCCCGGGTGTTCTTGGAGGGGACACCGGTAACGGGAGTATATATATATTATTTGTATCACTGCCCGAATTGGGTACATACAAGTCTACGTCACAGCGTCAATGGATATGTAAATCACTTGGAGGGTGAGCGCGAATGTTATGAAATAGATCTATTCGGGTGTGGATCCCTGTTCGGGTGATTAAGCTATCGCCGGTAACGAACATTATAGCGTGATGTCCACGCGAATGATATAAAATAGATCTATTCGGGATTGACAACCCCCGTTCGGGTGACTAGCTATCACTGGGAACGAACGTTATAACATGTCGGATTATAACGTTGGGACTATAGGGCCCCCCGACAAATACATAATTGGTACTTTTGGTGACATTAAATTTGTCATGCATTATTTATAAAAATCTTTGGGATAAGATTGGTACATTTTGGTGACGTGAGTATGTCTATGTCAAGCGACCGCAACTCACTTGCATTCTTTATGTAAATGTTTGGTGTCTGTTGGATATGATGATACATTTTGGTGACATTAAATTAACCATGCATTCTTTATAAATCTTTGGGATAAGATTGGTACTTTTGGTGACATAAAATGTGTCATGCATTCTTTATAAATCTTTGGGATAAGATTGGTACTTTTGGTGACATAAAATGTGTCGTGCATATTTTATAAACATTTTACATGGTACTGTGATGATACAGTGGATTACATTCATATTTAAACTAATCTATGAACTCACCAACTTTAATGTTGACACTTTTAAGCATGTTTTTCTCAGGTGAATTAGATGCTTGGATTATTTGATGTGCATTGGAGTCTTTACATTCAAGTTTTTCATGGTGATGCAATTATGGGACAAATGTTATATTAAATTCAGATTTTGATTAAATCAACAATGTTATTTTTCAAACGACACCTAGAGGTCGTTCTCTTGTATCTATTGCTGTGTATTATGAAGTAGCACCCCATGTGGTATTCCGCTGCGTTGTATATGATTTTTGGGGGTGTTACAGATTGGTATCAGAGCACTGGTTATAGAGAACTAGGTTGCATATTTTACCCTAGACTATAACCGTTTTCACAAATATTGCATCACAACAAACATTTTCAAAGTGCATACACACTACTTGCTTATGTGCTTACATTACGTGTTGCATTAAGTGCTTACGTGACATACATATATATGATATATATATGCTTGCAATCCCTTCGCGTTTATTGTACGCTTATTTATATAAGAGTTATTATATAAATACCAGAATATTTTTAAGACATTGTGAGTTGCACAATGGTCTCAATTATACCTCAGACATTGTGAGTTATACAATGGTCTCATTTTTACTTCTTAGACATTGTGAGTTGCGCAATGGTCTCACTTCGTTATCAGACATTGTAAGTTAAACAATGGTCTCTAAGAATATTATTTTCTTCATAACTTTATATAATATCGTATTACACGGAGGCCGTTATAATTCTGTTTACATGGGATTATGTATGAATCTAAATGTTACAAGTCTTGTATAGGCGGGACTTGTAATAGGAGGATTTATATGATAATTGCTATGTTGACTGGTTCATCGAGACTTTTACCTGGTTTACTCTAACCGAGTACTCATTAATTATCTTGAACTCTATGTTGATCTCGCCTGGCAGTTTTTACTCCCAGCTTCCAAAGACGAGTTTTAAATCACTCGTCCCATACTCAGTAGAACACATGCATCGTCATGTCAACCACCTTGAAGGTTATGAGAGTACGCGTATTGCACCGGGAATTATTAAGTAGGATGATTTATAATTTATTTATTTGAAAGGATTGGGACGCCTCTTCAGTTAAATAAATAAATTATAAAATTCATACGAACAATAAGTGTATTCATTTCTTACTTACATGATTTGGGACGCTTCTTTATGGAATAAGAAATTATAAATGAGTGGGCTTAATGTATCCGATATGACTACCGTGTATGAACCTGAAAATCGATAACATCCGAATCACGTTAAAAGGGTTAGAGACCAATTGTGTCTTTACTACTCAGCAAAATCTCATAAGGCCTCACTTGGAGCTACCTTATCTCATTCTTAAGTTATTACTTTTGCCATTGCAAATCCTTGCAATCATGAACTGTCTGTGGAGCTAACAGACTGAGTGAAAGATCCGTCACTATTTGTTTAGTATTGAGTTCATGGTCGCTACTGTTGGGTCCCTGAGCTAAGGTCCCATGATACAAATTATCCAATAGGTTATGCAACTCCCCTTAAACGAGATAAACACCTATCGACGAAACAGATAGTTGGCATTCCATTTCGGGCCCTAGTAGGAAGACTATTAGGTCAGCGATACCATCCTAGTACTGCCCCCACCCCCCCCCCCCCTAAGTAAGTTGGGTACCTTAACATACAGAAGCCACGGTTGATTTAATCATCGAGCATTACAGATAGCAGAAAACGAGACTCCGTCCTCGGACATTTATAGACTTATACAAACATACTCACGCGACTACACTTTCTTCTTGAGGTTTTCACTATAATGAGACTTTTCCTATACCGCGGTTATACCAGTCATAAGATCTGTAATGATATATTTTGAGATACCCATTTTGATGGATTAAATATCCTGGACAAACCTAGCCAAATTTTTTGGTAGATTGAGAAGTGTAGAAACACCGAATTTTGCTGAATAAAGTTATCAGCGTCTTGTTTAGAACGAGTTTATTAAACCTTAAGTCTTTCCTTAGTCACACTAAGCGGATAACACAGATTTAATCTCGGGACGAGATTTCTTTAAGGGGTAGGTACTGTAACATCCGAGAATTTTCAAATTTTTGAATGACGATTTCAATCTTTGACTTTTAGGGTCTGGCTTGACTTATAAGAACGATCATCTAAATCACGTATTCACGACTCGGACTCTAAAGCAATTTGATGTGAAATGATATTCCAGACAACTTTTTAGTTTTGCCCGAGACCTGGAAACGAGCCGAAAAGGGCTAAAACAGCACCGCAAACATTTAACGAACAACCTGCAACGCGGACACACAAAAATAATTAAATTTGTTTTTAGTTATCAGTATTTATTTAATAAAAATATTAAATAAATTTTCATCATTTTTATTAGACTGCTACAAAACAAACCCTCAACTATTAAACATATTACATTTTGATATTAAAGTTTTATATAAATATAAAATTTTATATTAAAAGTTTCATATATCATTTTCATAAAATAATAACACACACCACCACATTTATATCTCTATCTCCCTTCTCTCCCATTATATCCGGCAGCCACCGGCCGGCCAAGGTCACCACCGCCGGAAAACTTTTCCGGCGACTTTTTCCGGCGAACACCAAATGTGATCCTCATCAACGGATCTACCCGATCCCCATACTCACTCTCCGCCACGCGCCACCTTTGCCACCGAAACCACCACCGCCACCCGCTGTCACCACCACCACCATCATTATAACCAAAACCACCACAGTCCCACCACCATCTCCATAGCCGAACCACACCACCACCATCTCCCTCACCTCCTCACCACCGCCACCTTCACAGCACCATAAGGGTGCGTGTGGTTTTTAATATCAACTCGAGAAGGGTGCGTTTGGTCTTGATAAACACCACAATGGTGTGCTTGTTTCGACAGTTAAACACCCGAATGGTGTGTTTGGTTTCGGGTTAACAGGAAAGGGGTTTTGGTTTGGCTGTGTAAGCGACCATAGGGTGTGTTTAGTTCCGTTAGTCACCAACAGGGGTGCGTTGGTTTGGTTTTGCACCGGCAAGGGTGCGTTTGGTTTCATAAACAACCACCACCAGGGTGCGTTGGTTTTATAATAAAAACAGCCACAAGGGCGTTTGGTGGAGGGTGTAACAGCCAAAGGGGCGCGTTTTGGTTTTCTGTCACTAGATTAGGGTGCGGTTTGGTTGTGGGTTTAACAACAAAAAGGATGTGTTTGTTTGTTCGGTAGCAGGAAAGCCGCAAAAGGGGGCGTTCGTGTTGGGTTATAACCGCCACAAAGGGTGGGTTTGTTTTGGCAGCCACCACGACCCACAAGGGTGCGTGAGGTATCGGGTCAAACCACCACCATAGAGGTGCGTTTGGTTTATGAAGAAATCGAATAGGGTGCGCTTAGTTTACAAATAGGGTGCGTCTGGTTGTTATACAAAACAAGGGTGCGTTTGGTTTAAGGGACAGCAGCTAGGGGTGTTTGTTTTGGTCCGCTGGTCAGCCACGCACAAGGGTGCGTGTGGCTGTCTCAGCCACGCACAAGGGTGCGTTCGGTTGTGGTAGTAACACCATCAAGAGTGCGTTTGGTTATTTTGTTCGCACCACAAGGATGCGTGGGTTCGGGTCAGTCACCCACATAGGGTGCATCGTTGGGTTATAATATGCACGAGGGTGCGTTTGGCTGTCCATCAGCCGGGTCGGGTGCGTGTGTTGGCTGTCAAACAGCCGGGACAACCGAGGGTTCGTCAGACACAAAAAGGGTGCGTTTTGTTTTGCACCATAATTAATTCGATTACTTTCGTTATATTATCAATTGGTTATATGTGATGAAAATCTAATGAAACTTGCGACGTCTAAGTAAAATATGATATTAATATTTAAAACGGGATTGATATTAATGTATAAGCAATATTAAATGTATTTTAGATGAGTTTTGAGCTAAAAACGGACTTTGGCGCGTTTTTATAACGGATAATTGTGAGCAGAAAACGGAACATGAGATTCGGGATTCGAGACTTTGAAAAGTCAGACTTTGGTTTACAAAATATAACAAATTATATTTTGACGGACGTTTTGATATAAAACGGGACTTTTAACTCCCAATAACGAAGAAACTGGAGTGAAATCGGAATATACACTTTAGTAGAAAAATAGGTTATTTTTAATATATATTAAATCTGACAGGTTTATTAATTAAAGGATTTGAGCACTTTCGAGTCCGTTTCAGCCTTCCGGCGAAACACGAAAGTTGTTCGTAATGACGTTTTACTTTGCCGCGAGGATTGTCAGTTTTAAAATTAAGACATAGCGGGTCAAAACTAAAGGTCGGTTGATCTATTATTTCAATTAATTATATTTAAGACCACTGTTCGGTTCTAAAAACGGAAGGTCTAAAAATAGTAACTTTCGGTAAATATTCGACATAAGCTATGATTGGACGGAAAATAGTATATATTCATATAATATACTAAGGGTTAAGGTTTAAAGACGCGCAAGTGGATTTCTCATCACATGTATATATGTATGTATACATATTAAAATATGTATGATTTCGTCGTTACGATGTACGCATCGTTGATCGTATTTAATACGTGTATTATAATAGAGCGACATAATTATAGGTCGTGGCCGAGATCGTTGCAGATTCGGTTGTGATTTATTTGGATTATTTGATCGTGGTCTTTGATCAAGGTGAGTTTATAGCTCCCCTGTTTTTACTCGTTTTACATATATTTGGGGTGAGAACATGCTTGTTTGCAAATGCGTTTACATGGTTGATTACAAATTGGTTGCATACTCATTTACATAATTCGCTATGGGATACATTATTTGACTTCATTTTTGGTCACAAATACATACTTTACATTTGAAATGATTACGGATTAGCTTAAGCTGCATGACGCCTGCGGAGCCAACATCATTACTGCCTCGGGTGTTCTTGGAGGGAACACCATGAGGGATCGCGGAACACATTATTTTAATCACTGCCCCGGGACTGTTCTTGGAGGGGACACCTGTGATGGGTACATACAAGTCTACGTCACAACGTCATGAACTGTAAATCACTTGGAGGGTGAGCGCGAATGTTATAAAATAGATCTATTTGGGATTGATAATCCCCGTTTGGGTGATTCGCTATCACTCGGCAAACGAACGTTATAGCATGTTGTCTGCGCGCATGTTATGAAATTAGAAATCTATGCGGGAATTGATACCCCCTGTTCGGGTGATATTGCTATTCACTGGATCGAACGTTATAACCTGTCGGAACACGTTGGGACTACATGGGCCCAACAAATAATATGAAATTCTTACTTTTATTATTGCTTCAGTTTCATGGAGCTTAGAGTATCGTAACATGTTTTATACCTCACATTGGATATTTAGTTGCCTTGAATTTTTTATTTTTTTTTGAACGGCCGACTTTTATGAAGAAAAACTAGCAAGGAGCTAGAAATTACAAAGAAATAAGAGGACTGGTTTTATACAAATCGTCCCCAGCTAAACACGTATTGCATTATACCGACACCGTAATAGAACTACAATAATCTCATCAAAAACGTCATCCTTAGATTGGGCTTCGGCCATTCGACATCTTTTATTACGAAAAATTCCATCAGAAGCCACCACATCCACAAAATAAATACCTTTTGATTCATGCTTTATTCTTCCTTCGGAAGTTTTACTCTACTAGAATCCAAGTCCTCCATTCTCCGTAGAGTTAATTATCCATGAAAGGCAAGTTCCCTACCACCGAATTTTATTAATTTAGAAATCTTCTTTGCGTGTTACAACGAAGAACAAATGATCATTGGTTTTCAATCCGACATCACAATTCACACATGATAGAGACTCAATATTATACCACGGTCTGGAAATGTTAAGTCTAGTAGGTTAGGAGTTCGTCTCATTACCTTCAAGCGGAGGGTGTTCACTTTGTTGGAAATATCGAATCACTAGTCTTTAGATCACCGTTCGGGAAGTAATCGCGAATCTATCATGTTTCTTGACGACGCCGCGGTATAACCGCACCAGAATTGTTCATGTCCAAGACCATGAATCAGGAGACTGAGGTAAGCACCACGGATTACTCACTTTCGCTAACTCTTAACTTGAGTGAGTTCCAGCACTCTCTGGGATGTCTACGAACGAATGGTAAAGACTAGATGCCAAGTTTTTGACCTACTGTACATTTGTTTTGTTTTTCGAGAAGCATACGCTCTAGGGAATCTATTCTTAGCTTGCCCCATCACACCATACGTCAGCCCAGAATAAAGTCGAATAAAGGCTTTACCAAGTTCTTTTCATGGAACAAAAGCAGGTTAATACCCTTTTCCTCAAGCCTGCCTACTAAACCTCTTTAATAATATTTATCCAACATGAATTAGCTCCTATTACCGATAATTCATCAATCTTTCCATTGGCTTCGTGTATAGGCCTTGATAACACTAGACCAAAAACGTAGCTCATGGGCTAAAATATCTCCAAAACCCATTTAAATACTCATATCCTCTATTAAGAGCATAAGACTAAAAAATACCTAGAACCACCGTGTATCTTTAGGAGCAAGAGCTTCTTCCATTGAACCCACGGAAGCTTTATTCCCGATTCTCTCATGACCATTGAAGATTTACTTCGGATAGGATTCCAGAATTTGAATGACACCTGCAGGAACTTTAGAATGACTGTGAAAAAATAGGCATAGAGCAAGTACCGATGATGATTAACATGAGCCGCCTTCCTATCGATAACTTTTTCATCTTTCCATCTTGATAGTCGTTTCTAATTCTATCAAAAATGTCCTTCCAAGATTGAATTTATTATAATGTCCCATCCTACATAAGAATCAAGATATAAAAAAGGTGCTTTAAGAACAAGACATCGAATATGGTTGCGCTCGAGAGACTTCTACCATTTTCAACTTCATATGCCCTGATTTAGTCTTTTGAACATAGATTTTTAAAACCTGTAAACTTATGAAACAATCAAGAACATGGATAAGAGAAGTTATATTTACTTCCCTCCATTCACCTATAAATAATCGCATCATCGCATCAGGAAAAACTGTGCGAAAGATTTAACAAACCACCAACATCGTAACACATGGAAACATACCGCATCACCACTTCTTTAAACTGAAATATGGAGACTTTCCATGATTAATAGAATTAAAAAGGAGATACACGGATCACCTTGTTTAAGACCTCTACCAAATTGGAAACTCGTCGGTTGATACCCTTGATATGATAGACCCTTTCGAGAATGAAGATCAAACATTGATCCATTTTCTCCATTTATCCCAAACCCAATCTTGCATAGACATCATCAGAAAATCCAACCTTACCGAGTCATATGCTTTTTTCAAAAAGTCCACTTTGAAAAGAAGAGTTTGTTTTTTCTTCTTCTTACACCAAGACATGATTCATTTAAGTAAAAGGACATCAAGAATTTGCCTACCTTTAATGAAAAGCCGATTGAACCTCATTAATAATTACACCCCAAGACATCAACATGTCGATTAGTTAAAAATCTTAGCAATGATATCTTTATATGCTTACCAATTGAGGCTAATCGGTCTTAAAATACTTACCAAGATTAGCAAACGGGAATTTTCGGAATTAAGACAATGGAAAGTGACTTACACCTTTGGGTAAATCAGAAAATTTAAAAAAAAATACCTCACGCCTTCACAACATACCTACACAAGATGCCAAAAGTGTCTTGAAAAAATCAAACGTGAATCCACGGTCCCGGGGCTTTGTCTGTACCAACATTCCCAACCGTTTCTTAATATTCATCATTAGAAACCTCCCTCTCCATATGATCACTCTTTTGCTCTATGTGAAATCTGATAGCAAAGGTCAAGATAATAGAAGCGTTAGTTTGTCCGGCTTACCAAAAGACTGTGCAAAATGTTAAGATTCTAATCGAAATGACAGTCGAAGAACTCTTTCTTGACATCATTGGGTTTTCAATCCAATTACCATCAACCATAACCCCCTAATATTTTGAATATTACGACTTTTGTATATGATACCTGAAAAAACGGAGAATTTCATCTCCTTCTACGCCCATTAAATTTAGCCTTTTGAGCCCTTTCCTTCGATTACTAAATTATCTTTCTTTTGGATTGTGATGATGGAATAGCTAAGCGTGAATTGACCTGGCTCTTCATTCCCAAGCCCTCTATCAATATCAGATCAATTTCCTCCAACTGTCTTTTTTTTTAAGTCGAATGATCGTTTTCCGGGTCCCCGAATTACTCTTATTCCAAATACGAATCTGATTCTTAAGATTTCTAAGTTTATTCATCAAACTTAGAAGAGCATTATTTCCCACCATAGGACTGTTTTTCCAAGTGTTCTCCACAAATGTGTTAAAACCATCCATCTCAAGCCAATGATGGTAAAAATGAAATGGAAGTTGGGCCATAATCGTAACCATTTCTTTAAGAGGAATAGCCGTTGATCCGACAAGAACCTCTCATGTAACATCTTTAATGTTCGGGCTTCCACTAATTAACACTCTCGAAACCAAAATCTATCAACTTGCTCATCTTTGTTGCGGATATATGACACAAGTAAAGCGACATTTTTCCCACCTAAGTTAACTTCAACCAATCCCGAACTACAAAATAAAAGAATTAAATCTATGAGCAATGTGGTTAAAATGTGTTCCGGATCTATCAGATTTGACACGAACTCTTTAAAATTCACCCATGTTAATAACATCCCCGGTTCCACTTATCTACTCGAAACGAAGGAAGAAATCCCAAAGAGCTGTTTTTCTTTACCATATTGAGGAGCATACACCACAAATTAATCATTATTTCTTTCCCTGTTAACCTCACTTCCTCTAGTTAATTCACAAAATAAGCAAACACGTTCACCACGGTTTTTGCAAAAAGAATTAGTTGTCCATACGCAAAGGATACCATCCCAGAATTTCCAACGCTCCTCACTATACACATAATCAAAAACCGAATTCCCCCAACACTGTTTCACACAGAAGTCATCAATCTTTTCCATTTTTGTTTCTTGTATAACTAAAAAATTCACTTTATTTTTGATACTAAGATCTTTAACCCAATCTTTCTTGGCCTTTTGGGCAAGGCCTTGTATATTTAAAGATAGAAAATTCATCTTAACCTTATTTCCCTCCTTGTGTTCACTGTGTTCTTCCAAATTTGCTATGAGGACTCTTCATTTGACTCCATACCTGCCAACTTTTATCACATCTTCAAGTAAACCCACCATGGATCCACCTGTTCTAGGAATTTCAGAAACCTTGAAGTGACCCGTTGATATAGACCCATTAGCACTACCTTTCAATTTATCAACATCACCAGCCTCACTGAATTCATCATTCTGGTCTACCTTCTTCTCTGATGTGTCATTTTCACAATTATGTGTCAAAGGTGTGAAACCTGGTGGATGCTTCAAACTATCTTCAGAATTGGTATCCTTATCATCCAATTTATTCTGACGCTTAAGTAGAGAATATAAATTAAATGGGTCTTCCGAAACTTCCTTTTCCTTTTTCGAAAATATACCATCCACATGATTATTTTCCAGCTCTCCATCTTCAAATAAAGACTCAGGTACTATCTCACCATCACTATGTTCATCCTTGATTCCGTTCTTTTTAACTTCACCTTCCTCATCCATGGAGTTATCATCTTCACTTTCGTATTCATCTGTGAATTCCGGGACCCAACCTTGAGTTTCATTAGCTCTAATCCAATACATCTTACCTCGGTGAGTGATTTTAAAATCTTCTCTGATACTATTTCCTGCCTTCAAATAAACACAAAGTCTTTTAGAATGAAAACAAGTCTCATCCTGATCATCCACATCGAGCAATTTTCCCCACTTTTCAGCAATTCTAGTAAATGTATTATCTGTCCATAACTTGAAAGGAACACCTTCCACTTCGACCCACGCAATCCTACCATCAACCTCGAATTCGTTTGTAGCCTTTATAACCTGAGAAAACCATGACATGACACTAATACATTTTTTGAATTTTTCCATTGATTCCAGTGATTTGAATTCCAACATAACCCATTGTTCTCCCATATATTTGATATCAATATCGGAAAAGCCTTCATTCCCCAAAGCCATTTTCAGATTGGCTAGAGAAGCAAAAACTTTTACCCTTCCAAAAAGAGCATTATCAACATTCATAGACATAACACATTCATCTCCCAAAACTATCGATGGTTCTGAAATCTTACCAACCAACTTCGTCTTTGTATCCCCATTTAACACACCCCTGTAAGATTTTTCATTACCTAAACTCCCACTCAGGTTTGGTTTAACAGAAGGAGTAGGAGTAACATTTGGCTTCTTATTACCCTCTCCTATGTTCTTACCATTGGGTCTTTGGAATCGAGCGATATTCGCATGGAGTCTAACACGACCAATCCAAACAGTACAGAGATTATTAACAAGTCTTTCTTCACTGAATACATTTATGAATTTGACAAATCCAAACCTTTTTCCGTACTTTGATTTCTTGACAGGAATGTAAGAATCCACCACATGACCGTATTGCTTGCACGCTAGAAATAACTCCTTGGCCGATACATTATCCGGAAAATTCGTAACATAGACAGATGTTGAAATCCTATCAACATCGTCCTCTTTGGTTGTGTATCTTCCCATTGAACACACCAAAACTAAATTGCCTAAACAAAAAACACCTTTGGATCGAAGAGAGCTCTAAAAAACAATTACTTCTAAAAACCGAACGATAAAATGTCCTACCTTTGATGTCCCACTTTTGTTGTCCCGCCTCTGGTGTCCTACCACAAGGATGTACCACCTATGACGTCCCAACTATAGTGTCCCATCTATGATATTCCATTCGGATCATCTATCAAGGATTCAAAAAATAATTTTTTTTTTTTTTGATTGAAAGGATTTCTGGAGATTAATGAATGATTATTATGATGAATAGATGAAGGATTGAAGGATTGAAAATGGATCTAAGACAAATTGTATTTTGTAAGAGGCTAATCTTGCGAAACCCTTTAGATCCAAACCCTAGATCCAAAAGATGATTTGTGACTTGTTGCGATATTAGTGAAATACATCTAGAATGCGCTTAGATCATAAAAAAAATAAATAGATAAAAAGATATGTCAAATTGAAAATAAAAGTGATATTTTAATTAAGAAGTGACACATGTCACTCTATGATGTGAACTTCTAAAATAAAATGGATGGTCAAGATTGCACCTCCTTATCTTAATTTTTAATGGGACCCACATTGTAAATGCTTTATATAATAGTATAGATATAAATATATAAAATATATATATTTATATGAATTCGGTTTTCGGTTTAGACTGTCAAACCCATATCCAACTCGAGAACCGAATTCGTAGTTCGGTTCAGTTCGGTTTTGACAAATTCAGTTCGGTTATTAGTTCGGTTCGGTTCGATTTTACGATTATGATTTTTTGTTAGTCTGCTTAATTATTTGCTCGGATTTATACCCCTCAGTTTTGCATTCCTTGTTAGTCCATGTTGGTATGGATGATTCTAACTTTTCTAGTCGGTTTCGTTATGTCTTGATGAATTTTTGTTGTTCGGATCTGTCTTCTTTGGATATTGGTGCGTTTATTGGGTTTTTTCGTTGTATTGATTACTCGGTATGAGTATCAAATAATTTTCTTTTAAGCATAATTGTTCCTATCAGTTAATGACGGATCATCTACTCCGTTCTTATATATTATCCTTTGGTTTCAATAACAAGTTGTGGCATGTTAGTACACGACGCTTTTCAATGGTTGTTCTTTTGATTGTGAGATACGGATGAGTCTTTTCGTCTTTTGTGTCAGTAATGTTCTTCGTATAAATTTTCTTGTTCTGTTCGTTTAAATGTTATTTGACTATTATGGTTCCTTGTACTTCCTTTCGCTTTTAAACAATAGAATTGTGTAAGAGTCTTTACGGTATTTACAATCCTATTGGTACTTACGATGTCCCTTTGTTTGTGTACATATATTTTATTGATTTGTAGAGGTTATGAAAATCACTTTTGAAAGTATATCTTCGTTGGGTTGTTTGAGAAAACTATTTTGAAAATGATCTTATGAATACGCTATGACATCGCTTTTAGTGAATGTCTCTTTATGAAAAACCATGTTTACAATGATTTTTATTAACGATGTGATACAGGTTTGATGTCAATAACAATGTTTAAATGATATTTTATAAATAGATATGTTTAAAATGGTCTTTTACAAATAAGATATGAAAACTATTTTGTTAAGGTTTTTATATTTTATTTTATTATGAAAAGTATATTTAAAATGATTCATAATGGTAAGATGCGATACACCGTTAAATAATTGTCTCTAGATTTTTTTATGACAACCATGTTTAAAATAAATTTTATAAAGATTATATTTAAGACGATTTTATATATATATTTAAAATGATTTTTATATTTAAAACGACTTTCTTTATTATTTTAAAATGATTTTTATAAAAACAATATTTAGTTGGTTCTTTCGAGTAAAGGTCAGATTATTGGTATAGTAATTTATCTTTGTATTTATCAATCCTTGATACGTATTCATTATTCGGATTATGTGTGCTTATTAACTTTTGTCTTGGTACGCTTTTTTGACTCTTTTGTTTGCGTTTCCTATCGGTATAGATATTCTATCCTTTCTTTTAAGGATTCTTATGTCATTTGATCCATATCTATTTGCATATGTGAAATCCCTTATATGTTTTCTAACCTTTGATTTGATATTCGTTTGCTACCCTATTTGACTAGTCGTAACCCTTAAGAATTCGTTGCATATACGTTTTATTCGGACCAAGTTCACTCTTCCTGTGGGGAGAATGTGTTGTTCAAAGAAGGACGGTTCATTTTGAATGTGCCATAGACTACACGAGGTTCATAAGCTGACACAAGTAATCTCCCCAGGCATCAACGACTCTTGTTTCGACCTGTTACAACGTTTCTCGATTTTTCATCTAAGATTAGATATTTTTTTCGGTTATCCATCAGTTAAGAGTACATGGAGATGATACTTACTCAAGAGCATTTTAGGTCCGACGATGATCACCGACAGCTTTGAGTTTAAGGTTATGCCTTTTGGTAACCATGCCATAAACGGTTTTCATAGGTAGGACTTGATGACCGGGTGTGCTAGCCGTATTTATGACAAGTTATTCATTTGTGTTTATCTATGATGCCTTAATATAATCGAGGTCTTAGGCGGATCATGAGGTTCTTTTGAAGTTGGTGTTGGTGCTGTGAAAGAGGAGAGGTTGTATTGCCTAAGTTTTCGAAGTGTCAGTTTAGTAGTTGGAGAGTAAATTTCCTCGGATCACGCTGTGGTCAATCATAAACGGTATTAATGTAGACCCAAGTAAGATTGATGGCAGATAAAGAATTGGAAAAGCTCCTTCGTACAACGTCCAAAATACGATAATTTTAGGGGTTAGATGGTTTATACAGACAGTTTTATCGCAAACTTCTCAAGATTGCTAAAAACCCACACATTACTTAGTTGACTCAGAAAAACAAGAAGTATGAGTGCTCTGCGCGAGTAGGAAGGAAGTTTACCAGACTTATTGAAAAGCATAATTTGTAGTAATGCTCTAATACTGTCGTGGACGATGGTAGCAGAAGATTTTGTAGTTATACTGTGACGGTCAAATCAAGATTTGGTTGTGTATCATGCAGAGAGGCAAGGTTTAAGGTAAATCGCCTATGCATCACGAAATTAAAGATTCTATGAGAATTTAATTAACAACACTAACGACCTAGAGTGGGAGCAGTAGTGTTTGCTTTAAGATTGGAGGCATTTATTGTAACGTAAACACAAGAGTGTCATCATACACAGGATCATAGAGGTCTTTTTAACACTTATTCGATTAGAGTAGTTGAGAATAGCATCAAAGGAGGTGGATTGAGTTCTTCAGCGACTATGAGTGTGTGATTCCGCTATCCACTCACAGTAAGGGCTAACGTGTAGTGATGCCTTAGTAGGAAGAGTGAGGAACACCTAAACGCTTACGATCAAGGCTACTGACCATTCTTCGGAGTTAAAAGATTGATACTGACGCCCAGAGTGAGCATTTTCAAGGAACGAGAACGGCCAGCAGAACGGAATACACGATTAGACCAGCAGATGGAAAGGAAAGAAGATGAGAGCTTATACTTTATGGATTGCATATGTGTTCCGTTAGTGGGAGGTGTGAGAACCATAATCATGGACGAAGCTCATAAGACTAGGTACTATGTGCATCCAGGAGCGGATAAGATGTACCATGATCTTCGAGATATGTATTGGTGGCCAGGTATGAAAAGGGATATCGCTACATATGTTAGCAAATGTTTAACTTGTTCGAAAGTGAAGGTTAAGCAACAAAGGCCTTCGGGTTTATTGCAACAACCAGAGATACCTGATTAGAAGTGGGATAATATCACTATGGATTTTATCATGAAGTTACCTAGATCAAAGAGTGGGCATGACACCATATGGGTAGTAGTCGACAGACTAACCAAGTCAGCTCATTTTCTGGTGTTACGTGAGGATTATAGTATGGAGAAGTTGGCAAGCTGTACATCGACAAAGATATGTCGCTCGGCCTGAGTGCCGGTGTGTCTTTTTGTGTCTGATATTTTCGGATCGAGATGGATACGTTTTCTATGTTTCTTGAAAACATTACAGATAAGCCTTTAGGGAGCGAGTGGATATGAGTAACGCTTATCATCCTTAGACGATGGAACAACAAAACTCCACACTAAGTTTGTGAGCGTAAAATTCCAATCAGTTGAGGATATGTAAGTGCGTGTGTGATCGACTTTTGGTGGCGTGGGATGTCCACCTACCAGTTAGCGAATTTTCTTATAATAATAGTTTACCTTCGAGTATTCGATGTGCTCCGTTTGAGGAATTGTATGGAAGGAAATGTAGGTCCCCTTTTCTATGGGCTAAAATTGGAGAAAGCAAGAAAGGCCAGGTTGATTGGACCGGAATTGGTACAAGAGACGACTGATAAGGTAGTCTTGATAAAGGAAAAGCTCAACAGCGGCGATAGAGATCATTCAAAAAGAGATATGTTAGTTAATAGCGCAACCACTAGAGTTTTGAGTTGGGATTCGAGTGTTACTAAAATGTCGCCTTGGAAGGGCTGTGTTGAGCGTTTGGTAAGTATAGGTTAAGTTGGCACCAAGGTATGTAGGACCATTTGAAATTCTGAATGCGTCGGTCCGGCTAGCTTATCGGTTGATGTTGCCCTAGGAGTTGAGTAGCTGTGCACGACACATTTTCATGTGTCGGAATTTAAAGAAATGTTTGCCGGATGCAAACTCTGATGTGCCATAGATGAGATTCAAGATTTACAAAAACCCTTCGTTTTGTTAAGGAACCCGTAGAAAATCATGGGACCGTTAAGCGTTAAGAGTTTGTAACGTAGTAAACTTCACAATCGTATGGTTCGTTGGAATTCAAAGCGTAGCCCTGAGTTCACGTAGGAACGTGAGGACAATATGAAAGCTAAGTATCCCCGATTGTTTGCTGATTGTGCTGTTGAAGCTACTATTTAAATTTTGAGATGAAATTTCCTTAAGGAGAGGATACTGTGACAACCGTGACTTGAGCAGGTTAGTCAAATCTTTAGAGTTGACTAAACTATTTATATGTGTTATTATTGAGTGCTTATGTGACCTTATATAGGTATTTGATATCAATACGTGATGCGTGTTCATCTTATTGTGATTGAGTTGTGGTTTTAGTGGCTATTTCATTTCGTTCACATTTTTGTGACAATGAAAATGATAGCATGATTTTATGCGTTATCATGTAATTTGGTAAATAATTAAAGTCTGAGCGTAAAGAGTATATAATGTATTCCTTGGTTAGATTTAGTTAGTTTTAAATTTGATAATCATTAATATTTCTTAATTTAGGGAAATGTAATTTATGAACAGATTTAGTCTTTTTTTTTCGTTTGTGTGGTTTGTGATGATGATTTCGAAAGTATAGTGATTTTCATTATTTTGTCGTCGGTAAAATTAATGAAGTGTGAATCGTTAATTTTGAGTTGAAAATTTAATTAGAATATTGAGGTTTGATAATTTATTTATGAGGTAATTAATAAAAAATAATAGTAAGTAGTGTAAGTGTTTTTATTTTAAGTTTAGTGTATTTATTTAATAAGGGTTTTAAGTAAATATGTAATAAATATAGTTTTTATAAAAAAAATATATAGTAAATATATATACTATTTTATAAATATATATATATATATATATATATATATATATATATATATATATATCTCGAAATTATATAAAAAAATATAATTAAGGGGTGTTTGTGGGTCGGTTCAAAATAAAAAAGGAAAAAAAAGGAAACCAAATTTGATATCAATTAGGAGTCTAGATAACTATAGATACAAAATCAAGGAAAACCCTAAATCAGTTTTTCTCCCTCTTTTTTTTTTTGTTCGGCTGAAACCCCAAAGAAGAAGAAAAAAATTATCAAGAATCAAGGTGGTGATACAAGTGTAATCGGGTAAAGGTTTTAGGTATGATTACAAATCTCGTTCTTGTTTAATCTTCTTATATTAGTAACTTTAATTGATGGATAAATTAGGGTTTATAATTTTCTGTAAATTAATGATATAAGATTATATAGGCGTGTTCGGTAATAGATTTAGAGCATGTTGGTTGTAATCGGTTTAGCGTTTAGAACGCGTAATTTGAAACAAGTTAAAGTTTGGCAGAACAGAATTTTGGTCGTGTTCAATCGATATGATATCTCAATGATAATAACAATTTTGTATGAATCTTATGCTTAAATTGAAGTTCAGAGAGTATAGTTTTCATAATAGTCAGGTCAACGAAAGGTTTGAGGTAGGAAAGTTAGTCAAGTGTTTGTATATTACAATGTTGTCACGATACAGTAAAATTCGCGGTCAGAATTGGGTCTGATTTCGGAGAGTAAAACCCCTACTTAGAAGTTGAGTCATGTCTTGAAAAACATCAGAGATCATATCTTATGTGTCTATTAACTCTATCTCAAAGCACAAGTCCTAAAACATTGTCTAAATATTTTTAAGAAAATCAAACTTTTTGGTGTGCGTTCAGATCCGAATTTGAGTACTTTGTGAAGATGAATTTTTATAAAATAGTTAGACTCAATATTATTTTTTCTAAAAAATCATAGTAGTTCATAACCTATTGGTAAGGTAGGGAATGAAAGTGGGGAAAAAGCATTTGACTGATTTATTATTTTAGTTGTAGTCATGAAGAGACTATAAAATTCTGCCAATAATCTGGAAATCTTGAATAAATGAAATTAAGGGTATTAGGGGATAAGTGAGAATGTGGGAAGTGTGGTAATCAGGGTTTATAATCCATAATATGTATTGAAGTCCATCATTGATTGTTACATCATCTTGGTATTTAGCTAATCTCGTGTAACACGTGGTTTTGTTTAGGTTTAGTTTGATTTCAAGGAATTCGTGAAGTCAGCTATGCATCAAGTGAGTTTCATGGTCTAATTTTTTCTGTTTTATTGGGATGGAAATGATACAAAATATGTTTGAAATGTTTTATCGCTGTGATTATATGTTTTAAATTGCGTATGGACATTACAGATATTTTATGACTATGTGTCTTACACTGTTGATGACTTGATTTGGGAGATCTAGATGAGTATATGATCTTACTTAGTGTTATTTGTTATTGATATGGATCATAATAAGTACGCCTACTCAGTTGTTATTGTGATATTGTTTGGGTCGATGAGTTTGCTACTCATAGTTGGTTTTGGTACCATGGGATCGGATGGTCGCCTACCCAGTGTTGAATATGTTGTGTCGGTACATTATGGGTCTTGGTGGAGCTTGGTTGCTTATATAGGTGTTGCAGCTATTCTAAAGCCCGAATATGTGAAAATTAAGGTATGTGGAATATGTTGATTTGATTTTGGTTGCATGCTAGTATAGGTTCATGATAGTTTATTATTGTCCTACCTTGTTTTGTTAATCATAGTGAAAGCGAGTATTATTGTGTGTCTAAAACCTATGACTTTCACCAAACTTTATTGTTGATGTTTTATGGCATCATTTTCAGGTGATCATCTTGAGGAAAGTGAAAAGTGAAGTTAGAAGATTGGCTTAGTGAGACCTTTAGGCTTGCAATGCGGTGTTATATCCTAGTTTTCGTTTTCCGTACTTGTTTCGAATTATATCTGGAATGTTGATTGTTTGTTTAGGTTTTGAGATATTTTCGTTTATGTCCATCGTATTGGTATTGACTCTTTTACCTTAATTACAAAGACCAACGTTTTCTCATTGTTTGTATTGTCATGAAACTTTGTGTCTTTTTTGTTTTCTGATTTAATGCATTGTAGTTTTCTCTATTGTTGACACCATTGTGTTGTGATGATACCCATGACGTTACGCCTCGTGTTTCCGCCTTGGCGGGGTGTAACACCGCTTGTTGACGCTTTACTACTATCGAATCCTAAACCTATTTTACAACTAGATGACTTTTGATTGTTTAACATTTCTCTTAGTGAATTAGCGCTTTTTATTCAATTTTTACAACTTAACTTGAGTTTCCTTAAGTCTATCGTTTTCAAACTTAAGTTCTTGACACAACTTACACGTAATATCAATTTCTTTATTTCTCTTAAGTTTTTTAATTTTCTCGTTCAAATTTCTTTTTCTAAAAGATCTCTTTTAGTTTTCAAATCTTTATTCTTGTTAATGATTTTTAAGCTAATTTCACACAAGTTATCATATTCTAATTGCATACTATCGTTATCAAGTGAACGAATTTTATCTCTATCATTAGAAGTGTTAAGGAAGTTACTCATTTGACGATTGAAAGCCATCGAGAAAAGTTTCATCGTTATTTTGTCATCGACGTCATTTTCGTAGCACTCAAGAACCTACCATGAAGCCTTTTGTTCTTTGTTGCGAGGTAGTTTTGGATAATCGCTTAATGAGTAATGAGATGATTTGGATCACTGCATCTAAAGCATTTATGATCACTCTTTCCTTTTTTCTCATCCACATTTTCGGAACGTATGGCTTCTTTTCTTTTTTCTTGGTTGCCTACAATTTACCCTTGCTTTATGAACTTTTAAAAGTTCCTTACGACCATAGCATTTGTCTTCGTCGTCACTTTACGGTGTCGAAGTTCCATTCTTCACTACTAGATCTTTCATAGCTTTCAACGCAATGGACTTAATCTTTCCTCTTTTGGCAAGGCTCTATAGATTGGAATCATTTTTCCATGACTACTTCATGTACTTTTAGATTGCCGATAAGCTCGTCTAGAGCTAGTGATGACAAATCTTTCGATTCTACAATCGTTGTGACCTTTGCTCTCTATTTAGGATGTAGAGCCCTAAGAAACTTCTTAACATAGTTCTTGCTAGACAAACCTTCATCAAGAGCTTTAAGACTAGTAATAATAGTTTTAAATCTAGCAAAACCGCTATCAATATATTCTTCTTCAAGGATAGCAAATTGTTCATATTGTTGAACAAGAAGATCAATTTTATTATCCTTTACTTGGCTATTACCTTGATGTGTGATTAACTACGATTTTCAAATATCTTTAGCCATTTTACACATAAAAATTCTTTCGTATTCCTTTTTAGGTAAAGCATTATAAAGAACCATTTTAGCTTCATTATTTTTAGCAAGTTTATTTTTAAGATCGTCGGATTGTTCTTCAAACGGAACAACCTCTAAAATTTGGGTAACTTTATTTTTGGCAACCGATGGAAAATCACCATTCAAGATAATATGCCAAAGATCTAAATCTTTTGCTTTCACATAAGTTCCAAATCTATTTTTCCAATATATAAAATGATCACTTTCAAAAAGAGGTGGTCTTTGCATAGATTGCCCTTCTAGATATTTATCAGAATCCATAGATCGATTCAAGCTTTAATGTACAATATACCCTAAAGATCTTGGGTAACCTGACTCTGATACTAATTGTCAAAACTAGAAGGGCGGTTGAATAGTTTTTACCGTTTTAAATTAAAACTTAGATTATCGACTTATGTAAACTCAAGAGATATACACAAGTGTATATGATATCGATGCAATAAGTAAATAAGTAATCAACGAAATATGAACAGGTAAAGATATGAAAAATCAAACCGATGACACAATGATTTATAGTGGTTCGGCTACGAAGCTCCTCTTCGCCCTACTCCACTCCCCAAGTACCCAACTTGAGAGTTATCTTCACTATGTCAACAAGCTCCCTTTAGGCGGAGAAAATCGTACACGTCGCTTACACTTTTTCCGGTACTAAGTTAAATACCGAGTTCTACTTCGAGATAGAACCAATCTAACACACTATGTATTTTGAGGCCTAAATACTAATCTATCATACACATATGATACACACAACACACAACACAAGATATATAAGATGAATGATTATCACAATTGTGATGAGACAACTAAACTATTAACACTTGAAGCTTGACGTCTTCTTGAGTGTTCTTCACTAAAGAGTGGAATGAGTTGATCACTTGTAATGGATTATGTAACAAGTATAATGATCAAAGAATATATAAAAGATAAAATATGTATAAGAAAAATATTTGTCAAGAGTTGAATAAATGAAAGAATGAGGTTGGTATTTATAGGCAACCTTTTGAAATTCAAATCTGTCCCAGGTGAGCCAAACGTGCGACTCACGGATGCTCCATCCCCTGGATCCATCCAGTGTTTTTGGTGGATCCGTGGGTGGAGCTGGGACAATATTTGTCATTTTGAGATTAACCCCAAATCTATATAAAAAATTGTTTTGTACTTATTAATACTAGTTTAATAGATTCTTCTAGAAGAAAATATTTCTTATCACCAATAAGAAAAGATTTTCTAGATTTGAGAAGATTTGGAAAGATTGTTTTCACATATGGTTAATCTTATTTTGTCTTACATGATTAATATAACCAGCTTATAATTAATCATGTGTTAGCTTAAATCATTTGATTAGAAAATATTTACGCAAATGATAATATTTTTCTTTGATCATTAACTATGTTTAATAATGCCATATTCATACCTTAAGTGATTTGTCGGCGTCAAGTAAACTTTCGACTAAAAAACTTGTTTACGTAAACTTTTACGTAGTATGACATTATATTTGTTATTATCAAAACATGAAGATCATTAAATATAAATATCGTTTTTGCGCAAATATTTGTATTAACACATTAGACTCATATTTGATTTAACACTAAGTTATACCAAATGCTAGAAATGATTAGATTATTACCAAGGTGATTAAAACATGTTTGTTTAGGGCAAAAGACATGAGACAAAACATATATATAGATAAAGATGCACGCACAAACAAGATATATAAGCAAGAAATGACGGGTAATCAATCTAGCAAATAACTATTCAATATGATAAGAATTCATTTCGGCCTTTAATTCTCAACATACCAAATGCATTAAGATAGGTTTGTGGTTGATAATATAAAAAACATACTCTCTTAATCATGTCCGTTAGACATGAGATTAAGCATTAAACATTATTATACTTAGGTTGATCATAGTTTTATTAGCCAATTCTTACAAGGTTAATACCGAATTGCCATAAACAAACAACGCAAAATTCAATCAACACAATATCGAGCATACGATTTATACGATCATAAGCATACATCCATAACATATATTTATATCACATCTCAAGAACACCTAAACAAACATAACGAAATTACTCCATAATCAAACAAGTAACACGTATATTAAACTCATAAAATTTAGGAACAATCATATTCAAAGGATAATAGAAGTTTACCAAAGTTCTAAGATCAAAGGATGGTGATTACAAGTTTTTCCAACCAAAAACTATTATCAATAACCCAAGATATTGATTCTTATTATTCCAAACCTTCATGTACTGTCACTACACTTCAAGGAACCAGAAATAACAAGCCCAAACCGTCCGGCAAGGCTTCGGTGGAGTAGAAGTACGATCAAGGGTGAACTTGGTGTAGTTTCACCCCTTATGGCTTTGATTTCTCTTCTAATGAGTTGTGTGTGTAAGATCTGAGATTGGGGCTGTATTTATAGGGTTTTTAGGCTGCCAAAAATGTGGAGAGGAAGGGTAGGGGCAAGTGATAGGTTGCATTTAAGTGCAGAGCTCATTTAAGAGCATTTACAACAAATTTAATGAAGTGCGCCACACTTTTTGGATTGTGTGCCACACTTTTTTTGGATTGTGCGCCTCACATATGTCATTTATAGCTCTGGGAATTTTTATTAAATTGTTAATAATTTAATTCTCTTTGTGTGGCCGCTTGAATCGCGTCAAACGGAGTTCGTATGACAGAGTTATGGCAAAAACAGTAAACAGGTGTCGGGAAGCATTCAGCTTGAGTTTTTTTCTTCGTTTAAGCTTCATTTCTTCGTGTATTCTTCCGTTTTCTTCCACGACATGTACTTAGAACCTACAATAGAAAATATACTCGATTAAGTACCAAAAGTTCTTATTATTAACCAATTTATATACATAAAATCACAGATAACGCATATAGAAATATGTATAATTTGAGCGTTATCCATCGTGAATCGAAGAGATTAGGTAGAGTGCTAGTTGCAGAATTTGTAGATGGAGTACAATTTGTTACTGAAGAAATTATTGAAGAAGGGAATCGTTGGCCAAATATTGAGGTAAGAACTACATGGGATAGTAATATTATTTGGGTTGTACCTCCAAATGAAGGAACAATCGCTGTATATGAAGATTGAAGGGGTAAGAATGAAGGATTTCCAAGTGTGAAGGAGGTCGTTTCAAGGCAATTGAAGGAATTGCGAAGGGATGTCAAATTCATAGTATGAGGTTGGTAGTCGTAGTCTTAAATTGAAATTATGGAGATGATATTTGTATGGTACACAGTGTCTTATTTTTACACACCACAAGAGTCTTATGTACGTGTTTTGTAAGAAGGTTCTCATATTAAGTCGATTAGCGTGAGCTAGGTTAGTAGAGGTTTGCAACGATGACGCCCTTATCGTCTAAGAAGAGTAAGCGTAGTTGTTGACGTCGTATACCAAAAAGAAGGGTAGGGCCAGCTAAACTTTGGACAATGAGGATGGACATTGCTAATGATCTCAGAAGACAGCCCCCGATGTGGAAACATAAAGGAAGGACGAGTAGTCGAGTGTATGAGAAGTCGGAGATGATGGCCTATAACTCAAAGTTTCTAAGGGCAAATCTGGTGTCAATGAATTAGTGCGCTCGAAGATTCTTATTGATAATCAGAGGTGTTCGGTCCGATTCTAAAGGCTAAATAGTGTGTAGACATAGTGCGTGTCCCTTCCCGGAGACATGGTCCTTAAAATTTTGCTAATGACGTTTATTTGAGTAGATCATTTTTAAATTTTGACCATAAATGTAGTTTGGAACAACATTGTTTGAAATCCTCGTAAATTATAGTCATGCAAAAAGATGTCCGTAAAAAGTTTGTGTATAGATGACGTGATTTTTCGTATATGATTTGGATTTTGACTTTCAAAAAAATTGACGTTTGAAAATGTATTCGAAACGATTTATATTTAAAACCATCGACCACAGAAAATTTAAAATTTTGTACTTCGTAAAGTTTGTAAGAAAAGGTTTTAATTGTGTAAAAATTTTGACCGAACGACCTCGGGTCATTCATATTGGTACCATATCCGAAACACAAACACTAGGGCGGGCACTATTACCACGGCTGGCATGAAGAAATCGGCTCTAAGGTTATCATTTTCTCATGACTCCTATTGTCCTATTTGTAGTCCCCAAGATCCTAACTGTATGACAAGTCCACTAATTGCGACTACGTTGGTCAGTTAGTTGTTCTTAGTGCGGCTAAGGATGTAATCTAATTCGTCGCTTTAGAATGCGATGTATTCAGACTTTCTAACAAGATGAGTAGTGTGGGGGAGACAGGGCATGTGATAACTGTGACGTAATAGAATAGGGCAACAACTAAGTAGTTGTGTACCCAAATTTGTATATGAAGAAAATATTTCAAAATAGTGTGTTCGAAATAGTGTATCTCAAATCAGTATAACCAAAATAATGTATCCAAAATAATGTATTCAACGTTGGTCGTCCGACAACTAAATGTTGGGA
>BQNB010073341.1:0-32151 GCA_026074375.1 Tanacetum coccineum
TCATTGATGTAACCGTATTATTCTGATCAAATAATATTGGGGCTGTGGTGAATGTTTGGTAAAACCTTGTTATGATAATATTGATTCTATGTTTGAATATTCCGCCTATGTTATCATTATCCTAGATTAAAGGTCTAAACAACCTAGAGCTACAACGATTTATTGGTTTTCACAATAATCATCAGTGACAACTAGACAATATTTCTTATTCATTAAGTTGCTCACAAAAGTTGGACCAAACAAGTCCATATGCAACATGAATAAAGGTTGAGTAATAGAGTTCTGAATCTTGGACTTACAAGAGGCTTTATGTTGCTTTCCCTTAAGACAAGCAACACAAGTTTGGTTATTTTTAAAACGTTTTGTAGGTAAACCTCTCACAAGATTTTCTTTAACAAGTTTATTAATAGTTTTAAATTTTACATGACCAAGACTCCTATGCCATAGCATTGATTCATCAAGTGTGGCCTTTGCAACAAGATAAGTTAAACACTCTTTAGGAACAATATTCTTCATATCAACACTGTACATATTGTTCTTTCTAGGAACTTTAAGTAAAACCTGACTTTCATCAGTTAACTTAAAGTCAGGAGACAGAACAAAAAATCTAGTGTTAGTAAAAAAACACTATTCTTTTTGTCACACATCTGTGAAACACTAAAAAGGTTAAACTGTAACTCCTTGATGAAGTACACATCCTTAAAATCAGGCTTACTAGTTTTAAGAGTTCCTTTACCAGTAATTTTCCCTCCTTTGGCTCCTCCCCCCAAGGTAACATATCCTCTATTAAATTCCTTAAAGTTTGAGAGATAGGACATGTTCCCTGTCATGTGCCTTGAGCATCCACTATCAACATAGCCTTGATCTTCTTTTTGTGGATGACCTTGTACATAAAAATAAGGAAATTAGTTTCCTTTGGGGACCCAAGCCATCACTAACTTGGATCTGCCTCGTGCATCAACATAATTATGTTTCTTCAAAGTAATTGATGCACTATTAAGTTTGGTAGGTCTCCAAACCCAACATGCTGAGGCCTTAACAGCATTAACCTGATTTGCCCTCACAACATTAACTACTGCTGAATTTGGCCTAGCAGTATTAACTGCTTTTGGCCTAGCAGTATAAAATTTTCCCTTAGCAGTATTAACTTTTTAGCCAAAATTTATGTTAGTTAATGTTGTTCTTATTTGATAGGGCCTGTTTACATTTGATTGTGCTGATTTAGAAAAACGTGACTTTGGTCTAGCACTATAAACTGTGGTTTTGGGATGAGCAGTATGAACAGGCCTAGCAGTATTAAGTGATCTTAGGCCAGTTTTCATTAAAACTACTCTTGGAACTATGTTCTTATGAGCACTAGGGTAAGCCTTTTTAGCAGAATAATTGTAATTCACCCTTGTATAAGTATTCTCAGATACCACCCTTTCCCTTTGATGGTAATTGCAGTCAGCCTGCACATGGTCAAAACTTCCACAGACAAAACAAGCTTTATTGTACATCACAAAGTCACTTCCTAGTTGTTGGGACTTTTGATTATTCCAGTTTCTTTGATTCCCCCTAGGACTTTGTGACATGTACATTTCAGCATACTTAACTGGTTTTCTAACTGGTTTTTCTTGTTGTTTAGATCTAACAAATTCTATCTTAGCAACAGTAAGAAAAACAGTTTTTTCTCTAACTTATCATCTGACACCAACTCCTCAACCAATGAGGCATCAGGAGATTCCCTAACCTCATTAGAAATATCTTCACTAACACTCTTACTAGTCTTAGGTCCATAGCCTTCAAACTCAGGCTGTTGGAACTCTTCTAGACCAAAGTAGGACAAATCAAGATTTGGGGGTGAAAATAACCCTGTATGGGGAGGTTGAACAGCATTATAGCTTACAAATCCCACACCCTTTCTACTTTTATCAGTTATCTGACTCCCTATTAATTTGTCTAGACTCTTAGAAGCATTATTAAAATTTTCAATTTTAAGTTGATTGCTTTCTTTTTCTTGCTTAAGCTTTTCTAACTCACTTTTAAGCATACTAATTTCTGAGTCTTTATATGAGATATCTCTTTTGAGAATAGCAAGTTGCTCACAAAAAAATAACCTCATTCTTTTTGTAAAAGACAAGTTGCTCTTCTACAAATGCTAACCCTCTTTTATAAGTAGCTAAATTGAACTCAGATTTGTTAAACTCTATTCTTAAATCATCAATTTGAGTTTTAAGAGTTTCAAAGCTTTTTAGACAGGTTTTTGAACAAGTTTTGTCATTATGTACCTCAGAGTTTGAAAAAGCTATACGAGCCATGTTTGTAAGGACTTCATCATCTGCCATATAGCTCTAGTCAAAACCAGCTCCATCAATAGCCACCATGGCTTTGGAAGAAGTTTCTTCCACATTTATAGTCCTTCTAGAGTTGTCTTAATTCCTGTTCCTGCTATCTTGATTCTTAGGTCCTCTGCATTCCCTTGCAAAGTGTCCCATCTTATGGCAGTTGAAACACTCCACCTTGGACTTGTCATATCCAGTTGTGTCACTCCCATTGATAGTGATCTTTCTACCAGTTTTTTGGAAAACCCTTCTTGTCCTCATGCTCAGCAATGCTAACTGCCTAGCTTTATGTGTTTTGATTTATATGCGTAAGTCGTTTTGGTGTTATATTTTATATGGTATATGTGTTACTAAATGAGTTTGAGATAGTAGGAATGAATGATTTAATCATTTCATTTCGTATTGATGGTGATTTTGGAATTTTAGTGCGTTTGGATATTATGGCATTTGAGAAATTAGCATACCGTGTGAATCGTTAATCTCGGGTTGAGATTATTTAGTATATTAAGGTTTTATAATTTAATTAGGTTGTAATAAATAAATATAGCTTAGAAAAAAATTAATAAGTAGTATAAGTGTTTTTAATTTAAGTTTTGTATTTATTTAAGGGTTTAAAGTAAATATGTAATAAATAGTTTAGTAGAAGTGTAAAAGAAAAAAAATTAAAAAATATATTTTTATATAAATAATAAATGGACTAATTTTTATAAAGAATTTATAAAAAAATATTATTTAAAAGGGGTGTTTGTTGGATCGGCTAAAAAAAGAAGGAAAAAGAAAGAGTCCAAGTTTGATAAGAAAACAAATCTTTTTGATATATATCTTAAACTAGTATAAATACCCATGATATCCCAAACCCTAAATCAGCTTTTCTCTCCCCTCTCCTTTGTGTCGACATTTATCAAGAAACAAGAACGAAACCATCAAAAATTTTGAAGAAAATTTAGAGTTCAAGATCGTATGCTTTCAAGTTAAAAGGTTTTTCGTATAACCCTTATTTAATCTTTTCTTTTAATTCAATTAATTGTAACTTTTTAATTGGTGGAATTAGGGTTTCATTAAAATTCAGTAAACATGTTAAGATGATCATTAATAATCAATAAGGATTAATTAATAGTGTTTGGATGCGTTTGGTTTGGTTTAGTTGTTGTTAAATTCGAAATTAAAACTAAGCAGATTTTTTAGGTCTTCCTTGTAGAAACTAATAAATTTGCGTCATAAAATGAGCCTAAAATTAACTACAGAGAGCCTACTTTCCATCCCAAGTGGTTTCATGAATTAAAAGTGAGTGAAAGTCAATTAAAATAATTTTACAAGATTCGTTGTCAAAACTGAGTTTTAGGGGCAGATTCTGAGTTGTGATTGTGAGGTCAAAACCCATATCAAAACGTCTTTTTAATTGATGGGATTTATACTGTAGCAATTTCATGATGTCTATGAATTTCTAACATTTTTGTAGATTTTTCCCAAGTGTCTAAATGTGTCTGGTCAAGTCAAACTTTTAGGTGGTCCAATCAGGTCCGAATTTGAGTACTTTGTGATGTTGAATTTTTATAAAATAGTTAGACTCAATATTATTTTTTCTAAAAAATCACAGTAGTTCATAACCCATTGAAAAGGTAGAGAATGCAGTAGGGAAAGATAATTTGATGATTTAATATTTTATTTGTAGTCATGAAGTGACTATAAAATTCTGCCGAAAAGCTGGAAAACTCGAATAAATGGATTAAGGGTATTAAGGTATAAGTAAGGTATGGGAAGTATGGTAAAGGGTTTATAATCATAATATAGTCATAGTAGTCCATCAATTGATTGTTACATCGACTTGGGCGTTTAGCCTAATCACGTGTAACACGTGTTTTATTTGTGTTTAGTTGATTGCGAGGAATTTGTGAAGTAGTTGTGCATCAGGTGAGTTTCATAGTCCTATTTTTCCATTTTTATATTGGGATGGAAATGATGCAAATGCTTTGAAATGTTTCATTGTTGTGATTATGTGTTTTAATTGTGTATGGACATTACATGACTATTATATGACTATGTGTTACATGTTGATATTGATTGGGATCGGATGAGCACGCCTACTCAGTGTGATTTATGATATTGATTGGGATCAGATGAGTACGCCTACTTAGTGTTTATTATGGTACCATGGGATCGGAGGGGTATGCCTACCCAATATTGGATGAGATTATGGATCGGAGAGGTACGCCTACCTTGTTTTGGATATGTTTATGGGATCGGATGGGTACGCCTACCTAGTGTGTGAATGTATTGATTTGATTTTGTTGCATGCTATCATAGGGTCATGATAGTTCATTATTGTCCTACCTTGTTTTGTTAATCACAGTGAAACGAGTATAATTGTGTGTCTAAAACCTATGACTATCACCAACATGTTTGTTGACGTTTTAAGCATCATTTTCAGGTGAGCATCATGAGGAAAGTGAAGTTAGAAAGCTTGGCTAGAAAGACCATAGGAATTGCATCATGGAGTCTTCTTTTCTGGAGTCTTCGATTCTTAATTTTGTACTTCGGTTGTTTTGTTTTATGATGACATTTATTTAGGATTTTATTTTCAAGTCTATGTATTTTTTGTATGCGATTAACCTTAATACAAGACCCCTCTTGTGTTTGGTATCGTCATAACAGTTGGTTTTAATATAATGCATTTTGGACATTCTTTATTGTTGACATCAATGTGTTGTGATGATGTCTATCTTGTAACGCCTCACGTTTCCGTCCTTGATGGGGTGTGACATATTGGTATCAGAGCCATTGGTTATAAAGAAGTAGGTAGTTTGACCTAGACTATAACCTAAGAGTCCTTCATATAGCTGCATAATAGGATCTATGTGTTTAGCTATCTAGGCGTTTTGTTTTCTTGTTTTACTGAGAGTTTTATCTCGACCTACGAGCTACTCGATACCAAAAGTGTTAGAATAGGAGCCAATTGAGGAGGAGCCTCTCGAGGAACCGAAGGAGGAAGCGTAGTTAGAAGAGTCGGAGGAGGAGGTCGACTCAGATCTCTTGTCGGATGCTCGTAGCAGGCCTGGACCCGCAGAGTCGGGTGACTCTTGCGAAAGCAAAGTCAAACCCAAGCGAGGCCCATCATAAGTTTATCCCGTATTTTACTTCGACACATTGCTATCGATGATTTCTTTTGGATATTACGTATTTTTGGGCGCTTCGAGACCTTCATTTTCTTTCGGTCATTTTCGATTTATCTTTATATAAATAAATATTGCTTTGATGGAGCATCGTTTCTGTGTTGTATTGGAGTGGTTTAAGATGTGTAATGTGGTATATGTTCATATATGTGTGTTATCATTGAGATGTGTACTCTTGGAAGCAAGTACACGTGTGAAAGGATGCACTTATAATTATGGGTGGCCAACATAATTATAAAGGCATCACACACGTAGACTAGTGACCATGATTGCATTGATCGGTGTTTGCTTGTTAGGTGGTAGTGTAAGATGGTGTATTATGTGTGGTTATGATATGGATAATTGCGTAGTTAGTAAGTTTCCCTTCTATCTATCGCCTGCGGATACCCCGAATACTTGTTATTACTACTATTATGATTGTTGGGTTTGTTTGTTTGCTCAATACTTCGTTCGGATTTCTAACTCTAAGTTTAGCATTCCTTGCTCGTACCATGTTAGTACGGATGTCCTATCGTTCCTATTCGGCGTCTTGATGTATATTGGTTGTTCGGATATGTTTCCTTGGATATTGGTGTGTTTAATTGGTTCTTTCGTTGCATTTATTACTCGTATGAGTATCAAAAATTTCTTTTAAGCACTAATTGTTCCTAACATACTCTGTTCTTTATATATCCTTTGGTTTTCGTAACATGTTGCGGCATCTTAGTACTAACGTTTTTCTATGGTTTTTTCTTTTGATCGTGAGTACAGATGAGTCTTCATGTTCTTCCCTTTTGGTTCGTAATGTCTTTGTATGAATTTCTCTTGTGCGTGTTCGCTTCACTGTTATTCTGACTATATGGTTCTTGGTACTTTCTTTCGCTTTCGAACAATAAAATTGTGTTAGAGTCTTTACGGTATTTTACAATCTCTTTTGGTATTACGATGTCTTTTGTTTGAGTAACATATTTTATATTGATGTCGAATTATAAAAACCCTTTTGAAGTATATCTTGATGGTGTTTGGGGAAACTATTTTTTTGAAATGATTTTTATGAATATGTTATGACATCGCTTTTATGTGAATGTCTCTTTATTTTTCTGAAAATTATGTTTACGGTGATTTTTATAAAACGATGTGATACAGGTTGACTGTCAATACCATGTTTAAAATGATCTTTGTGAATAAAATATGTTTAAAATGGTCTTTACGAATAAGATACGAAACTATTTTTTTTATGGTTAATAAATTTTATTTTCTATTATGAAAAGTAGGTTTAAAATGATTCATAATGGTAAGATGCGATACACCGTTAGATAACTATCTCTAAATTTTTATGACAACCATGATTAATGAGTTTTATAAAGATTATATTTAAGACGATTTTTTAATAATTAAAATGTTTTATATAATTAAAACGACTTTCTTTATTATTTTAAATTGATTTTTATAAAAACATTATTTAGTTGGTTCTTTCAAGTAAAGTCGGTTATTGGTATAAGAATCCCATCCTTTCATTTATCAATATTGATACGTATTGTTATTCGTTATGTGCTCCTTTTGTCGTGGTACACTTGTTGATTCTTTCGTTTGCGTTTTCTATCGGTACATATATTCTATCCTTTCTTTTAAGGATTCTTATGACATTTGTTCTGCATCTATTTGCATATGTGAAATTCCTTAGATGTTTTATAGCCTTTGATTCGATATTCGTTTGCTACCATATTCGATAGTTCGTAACCCTTAGGATTCGTTTGATATACGTTTTATTCAACCAAGTCACTCTCCGTGGGGAGCACCTGTGTTGTTCAAGAAGAAGAACGGTTCATTTCAATTGTGCATAGACTATCAAGATTTGGACTAGTTGACCACCAAGAATCTCCCTAGGATCGACGACTTATTCGACCAATTTCAAGGCTCGCATTATTTCTCTAAGATAGATCTTTGATCTGGTTGTCATCAGCTGAGGGTGCATGAAGAAGACATTCCAAAGACGACATTAAGGATGCGATATGGATACCTTGAGTTACGGTTATACCTTTTAGGTTAACCAATTCACTAGCGGTTTCATGAACTTAATGAACTGGGTGTGCAAGCCGTATTTAGACAAGTTTTTCATTGTGTTTATTAATGATATTTTGATCTACTCAAAGTCAAAGGAGGAACATGAGGTTCATTTGAGGTTAGTGTTGGAATTGTTAAAGAAAGAGAAGTTGTTTGCTAAGTTTTCCAAGTGTGAATTTTGGCTACAGGAAGTTCATTTTCTCTGACACGTAGTTAACAGTGATGTAATTCATGTGGACCCATATACGATGCTGAATGCATTAAAGGACTATGGAATGTACCTAAGACCATATTAAAGAAACCGACAAAATACATCTTTTCTGAGATTGGCTGGTTACTATCGACGTTTTATCGCAATTTTTTCTAAGATTATTAAACCTCTTACTTCACTTACCTAGAAGAATCAGAAGTATGAGTGGGGTATGGAAAAAGAGGAACCCTTTCGGACTTTGAAGGATAATTTGTGTAATGCACTAATATTGTCGTTGCCTGACGGAGCAGAAGATTTTGTGGTCTATTGTGATGCGTCAAATCAAGGATTGGGAAGTTGCTCATCAAAAGACAAGTATTGCGTAACATTGCGGCATTGAACGATTCACGATAAAAAAAAACCCGAGAAAAGAATTAAACCACCATGATTTAGAGCTGGGGTGCAATGTCTTTGCTTCTAGAACAAATGGAGCATTAATTTACGGACAAAAAGTGTTATCTATTTGGATCATACGAGTCTTCAGCATATATTCAACCAGAAGGAGTTAAATATGCGCTAAAGAAGATGGATTGAATTGTTTAGTGATTACGATTGTGAGATTCGCTACCATCTAGGTAAGGGGAATGTAGTAGCTGATGCGTTGAGTAGGAAGGAAAGAGTAAAACCGAGGTGAGTGGGAGCAATGTCTATGACTATTCAGTCTAGCATTAAGGACAAGATGTTGGCTGCCCAGTATGAGGCGTCCAAGGAAGAGAACGCACCAGCAAAAATGTTACGTAGCTTGGATCAACAAATGGAAAAGAAGGGAGATGGAGGGTTATACTTTATGGATAGAATATGGGTTCCTTCGATTGGTAATGTAAGGAATATGATTATGGACGAGGCTCATGCTACGAAGATACTCTATTCAACTTGAGCGGAAAATGGTATATGATTTGAGAGACATGTATTGTGGCCATGTATAAGAGGATATATCTACATATGTAAAGTAGAGATGTTTGACTTGCCCAAAAGTAAAGGCTAAACATCAGAGACCGTCGGTTTTGCTACTACAACCAGAGATACCAAAATCATTATGGATTTTATCACTAAATTGCCGAGATCAAGTAGTCAGTATGATACGAATTGGGTAATAGTCGATAGACTGACTAAGTCAGCTCATTTTTTGGCTATACAAGAATATTACAAGATAGGGAAGTTGTCAAGACTCTACATCGATGAGATAGTAGCGAGACATAGAGTGCATGTGTCGATCATCTCAGATCGTGATGGAAGATTTACTTCGCTGTTTTGGCAGACGTTGAAGAAAGCATTTGGAACACGTCTAAATATGAGTAGGCTTATCATCCTCAAATGGATAGAAAAGGTGAGTGTACCATTCAGACTTTGGAAGACATGTTGAGAGCATGTGTGATCAATTTTGGTGGCAGATGGGATACTCATCTACATTTAGCTGAGTTTTCCTACAACAATAGTTATCACTCGAGTATTTGATGTGCACCATTTGAAGCGTTGCATGGAAGGAAGTATAGGTCACCAATCATTTGGGCTGAAATTAGAGAAAGTCGGTTGATTGGACCAGAATTGGTACAAGAGACAACTAATAAAGTAGTATTGATTAAGGAAAGGCTCAAAGCGGCATGGGATCGCCAAAAGAGCTATGTTGATAATAGGCTTAAACCTTTAGAGTTGAAGTTGGTGATTAAGTGATATTGAAAGTGTCACCTTGGAAAGGTGTAGTGCATTCGAAAAGAAAGACAAGTTAGCACCGAGGTATGTAGGACCATTTGAGATCATTAAAAGGATCGGTCCTATAGCCTATTGAGTTTGATTGCCTTAATAATTAAGTAGTGTACTTGATGTGTTTCATGCGTCAAATCTAAAGAAGTGTTTGGCGGATGCAAATCTGCATGCGTCTCTAGAAGAAATTAAGGCAGACAAATACTCTTCGTTTTGTTGAAAGACCTGTTGAAATTATCAATCGTGAGGTAAAAAAATTGAATCGTAGTATGATCCTGATAGTTAAAGTTCATTGAAACTCGACGCGAGGTCTTGTGAAATTCATGAAAGCGAAGTATCCACACTTGTTCGTTGAGCAAGTTATCGATGGAAGTACTAGTTGAAGTTAAGTACATAAGTTTTCTGGCAGACTTTAGTGCACCTTGAATGTTCATATGTGGTTTGGTTAAAGTTATATTTCGTGTAAACCCAAAGTGTGGGTAAGCAAAATTATTAGCTATGGAAATTGATTAAATTTTGGGACGAAATTTCCCTAAGTGGGGGATACTATGACAACCATGATTTAGTGAGGTTAGTTTAACCATTAGTGTTAACTTGCCTAGTTTTATGAGTTTGATATTATGTGCTTAAGATGAATTGGTGATATGTGTGTTATGATATACGTGTTATTATAAGTGTTTGTGATGGTAGAAATGAATGGTTTAGATTCCAAAGATTGCATCTAGGACGCGGTATGACCACATTGAGTTACGGTTATGCCTTTTGGGTTAACCAATTGAAGAAGTATGCATTGTTAAATTTCGAGTTGAGATTAATTAGTTAATTGAGATTTTATAATTTATTTATGAAGTAATAAGTAAATAATAATTTGAGAAAAATAATAATAAGTAGTGTAAGTGTTTTATTTTAAGTTATGTATTTATTTAAGTATTTAAGGTAAATAAGTAGTAAATAGTTTTGTATTTTGAAAAAAAATATAAAAAATATATATATAAGAGGGGGAGAACGAAATTTCTATAGAAAAATAAAGAAATAAAAAGGGAGTTTGTTTTGATCGGCTTACACAAAAAAGGGCATAAAAGCCCAATTTTACTAGGAGTCTAACTTGGTTATTATAAAATAAAATCAGCCTTTTTTTTCTCCCATTCACTGTGTCGACTAAAAACCCTAGCCTATCCTCCATTGAAGATTTTTTTTAGCTTTCAAGATCAAGGTTTGATCATCATTCCAAATCTTAATTTTTGTCAAATCTTTATTCTAGTAATCAAATCTATGTTTTAAATATTGTATTAAATATGTAACAAATAAATTGATGGATTAGGGTTTTGTAAAAATACTATAATTATGATGTTATGATCATTAAATATTGATTTGGGTATAATAATTAGGGTTTGGGTATCTTTATTTATGTTTAATTATGGTAAATTCGGAATTGAAATTTGGGCAGAATTTTAGGTCATCTTGCGAGAGCCATAACTGGGTCATACGAATAGCTTTTATTGATTTTCTTGAGCCTAAAATTAACTACAGAGAGTTTACTTTCCAACCCAAGTGGTTTCATGAATTCAAAGTGAGTGAAAGTCAGTCAAAATAATTTTACAAAATTCATTGTCAAAACTGAGTTTTAGGGGTGGATTCTGGGTTGTGATTGTGACGTCAAAAACCATATCAAAACGTCTTTTTAATTGATGGGATTGCTACAGTAGCAAGTTCATGATGTCTATGAATTTCTAGAAGTTTTGTAGATTTTTCCCAAGTGTCTAAATAGGTCTGGTCGAGTCAAACTTTTGGGTGATCCAATCAGGTCAATTTCTGGATACTTTACGATTTTTTTAAATAGCTAGACTTATTATTATTTTTTCCAAAAATTGCAGTAGTTATACAACTCTTTGAGGATGTAGGAAATGCAGTATGGAAATCTAATTGGGTCATTTAATATTTTATTAGTGATCATGAAGTGACTATAAAATTCTGTTATAGTCTAAAAACTTAAATAAATGGATTTAAGGTATTTAGAGTATAAATAAAGTATGGGATGTATGGTAGGGTGTTTATAAGCATATTATAGACATTAGTATCTATCAATTGAAAGGTTACATGTTTAAGGCCGTGAAACCTTAATCATGCGTAACCCATAGATTTTGTTTGTGTAGTCTTTGCTTGGAATTTGTGTGTGCGTTCGTGAAGCTTGAGGTGAGTATTCATAGCCCCTTTTCTTATGTTTTCTTGGGGTGAAAATTATACTAAATGGTTTTGAAATGTTTTAATAGCTGTGAATAATTTTTTTTCTTGGTTTTGGACATTACTTGATATTATATGGCCTATGTGTATGCATTGTTGGATCGGAAGGGTACGCCTACCCATGATGGATCGGAGGGGTACGCCTACTCGGGATGGAACGGAGGGATACGCCTATCCCATATTTATGTGGTACATTCTGGGTGAGCTTGGTTGCTTATAGTGCCAATGCTAATCTAAGCCCGAATGTGTAATTAATTGTGTGATGATTTTAATTGCTGCATTTGTGTATAATATTCTTGTATGTCCTAATGATTTCTGATTCGCAGCAAGGGTAAGTAATTTGTGTCAAACCTGTGAATCTCACCAACATTATGTTGACGTTTTAAAGTATCATTTTCAGGTGAGCATAACAAAGTTGGGGATGTTAAGATGCGTGGCTAGAGAGACCTTAAGAATTGCATTATGGAGTCTTCTTTTATGGAGTTTTCGTTTCTTATTTTTGTACTTCAGTTATTTTGTTTTATGATGACGTTTATCTTGGATTTATATTCTTATGTCTATGTATTGTGTGTGCGATTAACCTCAATACAAGACCCCTCTTGTGTTTGGTATCGTCATAACACTAGGTTTTTAATATAATGCATTTTAGACATTCTTTATTGTTGACATCAATGTGTTGTGATGATGCCTATCTTGTTACGTCTCACGTTTTCGCCTTTGTGAGGTGTGACAAGAAGCAATTAAGGTCACCAAAAACAAGAACCTAGAAAATTACATGGTAACAACCCAAGTTTCACGACGCGTATGACGATCGCGAGTTCGATGTCATAATAATTATTTTACGAGTGTTTGTAAGCGAACGTCGACATTTAAATTTTTATTTGTCGTAATTATTATTTTTGTATTTTATGGTGAACGGAAATTTAAAATATTTATTTTTGACGTTTCGCGAGTCACCGTTTGACCGCGTGTTCGTTAACCGTTTCCGAGCCCACGTGTGGGACCACCCTGTGACTCTTAGTAGATTAATTTATCATTTGTAGGAATCTTTTGTCGCGTAATCACTAACTAAACTGAGATATAGTTTGTAGAACTTGTCCTTGGAGATTTGTATAGCATGAGTGGTGACATGTAATGTGGGACGATACCATACTTGTGACTCGTTTGGGATTAATGAAAATACTATCTGTTGATTTTCTAAATTATAATGAGTCATTGTTTATATTTTTTTCTGATTTCTTGAAGGTGTTCTTTCTGATTGATGCAATCATTTGAATGAATTAATATTATGATTTGATTTGCGTTGTAACTCGCTTCATCCTCGTATTCTCAATCGCACATCGTATATCATGGATCTCATGATGATTTTGGCTAAACTCATTTCCTATCATATTGTAATCATTTCACCCATCCATTTTGTGAACCACTCTTTACTATGCTCATGCAAAGCACTTATTGTTTAATAAGTTAATATAATATCACACCTAGAAATTTAAATTGTATCATTTTATGAGTTATTTTAATGAGATTATAAATAGTTGCTATCACCATAAAATTAGTTATTAAAACAACTTTGTAAAGTTAAATTGCTTTCATAATATGAAACCGGTTCTGTACAATAATCTTTTTGATTTCTATCTTATAATTACGCATGATTATACAATTTAAATATGATGACATTTAGTTTGTACGAACTGAGCATTGCATTTGCTATTTCCCTAAATTAGACATAGTCTGTTGCACCTAGTATAATTTAGAAAGGGGGCACATGACTAGAAGGGTGTGTGAATAGTTAGTCACTCCGTAGAAATTTTGATGAAAGAATCCACATTTTTACTGTCTCGTTCTGAAAAAAATCAAGATTTTGTATGGTTTGCAAGTGGTACATAGATAGGGACATTATGCATATGTTCCCTTATCCTTTTCTAATCGGAATTACCCACTTGTGGATGCGGGTCTTAGTGACAATTGCTTATCTACTTCGTATTTCCTTTTCGTTGTCATGAAATTCTTTGGACACTTATCTATTTATCGATTTATTGATACACGTTGAAGTTTCGACGGTTACTATCCTTTCTTTTCGACTAAATCCTCCTTTGATACTCACGCTGGGTTAAAATTTTCTGAGATGCGTTCAGAGGTTAATTAATGAATTAGAAAGTATGGGGATTATGCAAATATCCATTGATGGTATTTAGTCTCTCTTGTTGACTCGCGAAAATTCGCCCGTGTGATTCACGCATGACTTCGCTTTTCAATTGCTTAACTCTGTCTCTTGATTCCTTTGGATTGAGAAAGTGTTGTCGATGTTATTCCTAGCTCAAGTAAATTACGAAGATTGAAGGATGAAGCTTATTGGAGACGTTCCTGTTTATTCGAGACTCTCCGAGGTTTTTCATGAAGAATTACGGGATTCCGCCACCAAGGCAAGTTTGCATTCCGTATTGATATCATTCCGGTGCTGCACTTGTGGGGGGCGATGAGCGCCCATATCGTTTAGCACCATCTGTAATGAAGGAGAGTTGTCTAAGCATCTGCAAACGTTGTCGGAATGAAAGGTTCTTATTCTGACCGAACTTTGTCGCCGTGTAGTGAGTCCGGGTCTTGTTCAGTGAGTGTGAAGAAGGATGGATCGTTTCGAATGTGCATTGATTACGGAAGAACTGAAACAAGTTATTAAGGGAATCGATATCCATATACCGAGGATTGAATCGACTTAATTTGATCAGACTGTTATGGGTTCTAGTGTTTCTTCGAAAGATTGATTTACGTTCTGGTTTATCATCAACTTCGGTATCCGCCGGAGGAAGACATTCCATTACAGCGTTTAGAACTAAGTTTATGGACTTTATGTTTGGGGGGAGTTTCAAGTAATGTCCTTGGACTGTCTAATGAACGTATCGTGGATTTGATGAATCGCGTGTGTAAACCGTATTGTTGATAAGTTCGTGATTGTATTATTGATTGAATTTGAATTTATTGCAAATATTAAGAAGAAACATGGTGTACATTTGAAGACTATCTTGAATTTGCTTAAAGTGAGAAAGTTGTACTCTAAGTTTTCAAAAAATGTGAATTTTTGGTTTGTATTCTGTTTGTAATTTCCTTGGCCATGTATTGAATTGTTAGTGGAGAGTTCAATGTTGATCATGAGGAGACGACAGCCATTTTAAAAAATTGGCCATGCACAGACTACACCAGAAGTGCGGACCAGAAATTTTTTGGGTTTGGCAGGTTTTTATCGAAGGTTTATTAAAGGTTCTTCTCTAATATCCAAACCATATAACTAAAATCACTCAGAAAAAATAAGCAGTAATGTGTGGGCCGACGACGAAAAGGAGGCATTTCAAACATTTGAAGCTGAAATTGTGTTAGTGCGCCATTACTATCACTACCCGAGGAAAGCGAATACTTTGGTTGTGTATTGTGAGCATCCCTTAAAGGATTTAGAGCTATTTTGGATGCAATGAGAAAAGGTGATTGCGTACGCCTCTAGACAATCTTGAGAAAGACATGAGGAATAACTTCACGACCCATGACTTGGAATTTGGTAGAATAGCGGTGAGTTTTTATGTCTTCTTCGAATTTTGGAGAACATTATGTGTACGGCAACTGAAGTGAGTACGGTATTTCACCGAATGTCAACAAAAGCCTATACCTCCAGAATATATTTTGGATCTGGGGAAAGAGTATAAAAATGCAGTCACGTAGGTGGATTTGAACCTCATCTGAGTGATTTATCTCGACGATTGTGTTTCCGTTATCACTCAGGAGAAGGCAGAATGTTGTCACTGATGCGATGAGCTTGATGGGATAAGGAGCCGCTCTGAGTGCGTGTTTGGTGTAATTGTGGCTTAATAATTTACCCGTAACAAGAAAATTTGAAAACTGGGCACAAGTTTGAAACGTGTAAGAAGGGGACCATTGGGCCCCCCCCCCCCCCCCCCCCACACCATGAAGGTTTTTGGCGAAGGAGGGCCCATTTGAAGTTAGGGTCCAATGGTACGACTATAGTAGGTTTGTTAGTCGTCTTAAAAGGACGAATATGGTTATACATTTATTTGGAAGGATGAGGATGTGCGAGACCTTAATCATGTTTGGAAATCTCATAATATCAAATATTCCATTCATCCTGGTCAGACAAAATGTACATGATTTGAGAAGAAGTTATACTGGTAGGTTACTACAGACAGTATATGAAGGGCTGACATCGCGACTTAGGATCAGTAAGCTTGACTTGTGCTAATAGTCCAAGCCGAAACATCAAAAAGCCGTCAGGGGATTTACTACAAACAACCTGAAAGGAATTTCCCTGTTTGGAGTATCTAGGGAATAATAACAATGGATTTTATTTAAAAGCTTTCTAGCTCAAAGTATTCACATCATCTGGTATAATGAATTCCTTCTGAATTTGGCTTAGTCTCATTCTGTTGATGAATAGATATTCTGCGTTTATATGTCGACTTTATAATTTTAGTTCTCGCAATTCTTTTTTATTCCGGTAAATAATGGTTATTTGGGAAGTTGTGTAAGGAATTGGAGGTATAGAGCTTACTCGATTGTTATTTGAAAGGAGATTGTTTGTAGACACGGATTGCCGTGGTCGATTATTATCGGACCACCCCTAGACCTCGTTTTTAGCATTAGGGTCCCTTTCAAATGTCAGATCAGATGGGTGAGGATGAATTTTAGGTCATCTTTATTCGAGCAACTGCGTATCATCCTTCAAAAGATGGTCAAGTGTAGAGAAACTATACTAGCCGCTTAGAATACAACATGTTGCTTGTGATGTGACCTGTGGTGTTTTAAGTTGCTGGGATAAAGCACTTACTTTGGTTAAAACCTCATATAATAATTTGTTATCACAACTTAGTGTATATAAACGTGTTGTTCCAAGCCTGGCTTTTGTAGATTCCTTTGCGGAGCTCGTTTACGGAAGGAAAATGTAGATCGCCTGTATGACGGATGTGAGATTGTAGAGATGTCCAACTCACGGGACCAGTAATAATGCATTGTTGAGAAGATACGACCGGTGAATGATTGTGCCAAATCAGAACCGATTATTGGCTACGCGTTTAGTAGACAGAAAAAGTTATGCGGTTGTGAGACGTTAACTTGTGAGTTCAGAAATGTGAAGGTTGTCTAAGGTTATGTGATGAAAGTATCACCGTGGAGGTGTTGTTCGATTTGGAAAACGTTTGGGAATCCAAGTCTCCCCCCCCGTTATATGGACCATTCAAGAGTTTTTATCAAGAGTTGGGTGCACACGCGAGGCATATAAAAACTGAATTTACCCGAGAGCTTCAAGGAGTGTGGGGGGGGGGGGGGGGGCTCGCAATACATTCCATGTTTCGAACTTGAAGAAGTGTTTATCGAGAAATGAGATCTTATTGTTATTTGCTCCACTCTTTTACGATAAAAATGTAGTAAGGATCGGGTCGGAGAGACTGGGGAGTTGCATTTCATCGAAGAATCCCTACGAATAGACATGGATGAGGAATGGAAACAACTTAAGTATGAGATGAGCGGATTCCCTCCATAGCTTAAAGTTGATCGGACACTCGAGTCGGTCGGACCGGACTACTACTTGCCCCGAACTCTGGTGTGAGGATCCAGATGTGGACAGAAATCTCGCACACGACTCTTTCTCATCCTATCCTTGATACTTGTCCACACTAAGAAGCGCGAGCACCCTCCACCAGCCCCATGACAAGATGAATTGATCACTTCCAGCCGCGTGTCGCTTCATAGATCTGTCATTCTGTATTTCAGCGCGGACATAATCCTGATGTGATCTATATGGCGCGTTCAAATTTCAGGTCGTTATTTTATTCTCGAGTATTAAATATATTTTTTAATTTTATGATGAGATATGAACTCACGACTAACCGGGAGAATTAGGGCTTACATTTGTAATTCACGTGTACGTTATACAAAGAACTTGATGCGAATTCTACGTTATGCATTGGACGCGCTTATATTTTCAAAATGCCATAGAAATATTTGTGTTTGCAGTTCGTTTTTATATTTCGCGCCGCGTACTATTTTTTACGTTTTTACGAAAAAACGATACAAATAGTACCTTTTAAATATCAAGAATTGTGATAATACCCGCATTTACAAAATTATGCGGCAAGTTAAACGACCATCGGTATTTATCACACATAGGGGGCGGACACACCTGAAATAAGGAGCTAGGGTCCCCTTGGTTGTTGAATCTTAACTTGCATTAAGACACTTGGCAAATGTATTGCAGGTGGTTCTTAGAGATTTTTTTTAATAAAAAAAATGAGTATCTATGTGTTTTGGTAGTCAAATTGGGTTTATATGTGAAGTTGACTAAAATGTCAAGTGTAAGTCCTTCCTGTATGATTTATCGTCGACATTTAAAATTCTTACTTGTCGTTAATTATTATTTTCGTATATTATTGCTGAGAAGAAATATTGAAATATTTATTTTCGTCAATCCGCCGAGTCAACGCCTTTTGTGACCGTTGCGACCATTAACGTTTTTTTAGCTTCATAAATAAATTTTGACGCGCATCGTTTGATGTATTAATTTTTTGTTAATTTATTTGTGGACTTCGTGGGTCAAATGTTCCTTTGTCTTGAGCCGGACTCGCTTTTAAATGTCGTGGCATTTAATATATGTTTTTATTAAAGTATAAAAAAACAAAAATAAAAAATGTGTGGTCTCGGAAGTTTAATCCGAAGCCAACGATAAGTTGATTTTATTTAAGTAAACAAGAGTTTTCATGTGTCAAAACTAATTTTTGAAAAGAGGAGGGAGAGGTACTATTTAATGTGTCAAAAGTCCAAACTAGTGCAAGACATATATAAGGAAGTTTACTTCTGTTTCATTCATTCATGAAATAAAAAACACACTCCATTTTTCTCCATCCCCTCACCACCACCACCGACCGTCGGCACCACCATGGTCGCCGGAAAAAGGTGACATGCAAAACGATCCGCTTATATTTTTTTAATCCCCACGAAAAACTAAACAAAACCCACCAATAAAATAACACATGCAATGGGTATTTTAATTAACAAATATATTATTTATTAATTGTTAACTCGTAGTGAGTGCAATCCTGTGATCTTGAGTTCGATCCTAACACACCTCTATTAATTTATCATCCATAAACTAACAAATACGAATCTTTGATCGAGCCCGACATAGCTCAAATAGCGTTGTGAGCATACTTTTATATTTTGTTTCGTTGTTTCGTTCATTTGAATTGATTTTGAATAATTACATGTGATGGAATCGTTATGACCTTGCGCCGACTAGTTAGATTTGGTTATTGGATGATTGAGCGAGTTGGGTATAGTTTATAGACCATTTTGGATATATTGTGAATGAGTTTTTGGATTGAAAAATGATTTTGATGGGTTTTAAAAAGTGCAAATTCATGCAGAATCTGTGGCACGCAAAACGAGGTTCGAAAATTTATAAAAACTGATTTTTGATGTTGAAATAAAATAGAGTTTGTCCTAACGTACGTTTCGGTAATTCGAACGTCCCGTAACTCCGTATAACGAAGAAGTTACGGCGAAAACAAGATTTGAAAACTTGAAATTGTTTCCAACAGCTATGGTACTTTATTAGTTGCTGATCAGATTTTAAACGGTGATTTTGGGCACTTTCGAGTCCGTTTCGGCCTTCCGGCAAAACACGAAAGTTGTCCGGAATGACGTTTTCTATAAAATCTCTTTTTGGTCAAAGTCACGAAAACGTGATATAGCGGGTCAAAACCGATGGTCAAACTGCTGCGTTTTTATTAAAAATACAAGTTACAGCAGAATTGAAAAATGGCGTTTTGGTCATTTTCTGTCGAGATTCAGGTCTCGGCTAAAACTAAAAAGTTGTCCGGAATATCGTTTCGCATAAAATCTCTTTTTACTCCGAATCGTGAAAATGTGATTTAGAGGGTCGTTTGACGCGGGTCAGATTTGGGTAAAAATAAATATAAGTATAAAAGTCAAATGTTGACTTTAAAAAGTCAACGGGTCATATAAGACTTATATAATTTTTAACTAAGTACATGAATATAAATAAAATGATAAGTATTAAAAATATACTTAGATATTTAAACTTACCAAAGATGGTAACTTTCCGAAAATAGTAACTTTCTAAAAATAGAAAGTTATCGAAAATATAACGTTTTCAATTAAAGTCACGTAAGATAAAACGTGAGGGACAATTATAACTCAATGTTGTGGGGTTTTGGGATCTAAGGCGCAAGTGGATTTCTCATCACATGTATGAATGTATGTATATATATACACACCATATATATGATTTTGTTGATACAATGTACGCATCGTTGACTATACTTTTCGGAATAGTAATCGAGCGACATAAATTATAGGTCGTGATCGTGTTCATTGATTTTCCGTGAATTGTTTCGGTTATTTGATCTTCGGCTTCGACCAAGGTGAGTTCATAGCCTCGCTTTTAAAGTTTTCAATGTTTTTAACTCCGCGAGGGGGATATATTGCTTGTTTTGTGAAATTGAACGCAAACTGTTTTGATACTTGAATATGATTCCTTCACTACTGAGTATATGCCTTTTTGCTGTGTGACCGTTAGTTACCATGTGTTGGTGAACGCTAATGCATTAAATAGATCTATTGGGTTTGACAACCCTGTCCGGGGTTTGAATCCGTTGGGACCACCCTGTCAAACGGACATTTTGTGGTTAGTATTAGGAGAAGTGGCATACTTCTCGGACATAATTTCGTCCTACGGGAATGAATGTGTTAAGTTTCGGTACACGGGCTCTTTAGTTGGAAATCACTATTTTTATAACTTGACTTACGAGCCAACGTTATACGTTTTGTTTCCTAGTATAATTATTTAGTAAAACTCACCTCCCTTTCTTCTTCCCCGTCCTCATCTTGCACATCATCATCTCCACTGCCATCGGGAGAAGATAGGGCAGTAGTTCTAGTTGATCGCCCACGTCGTTCCTTCTATTCGTTTAACTCTAAGGAAGGTTTTTCGGGTGAATAACTATTTACCGTCTGATCTCGTAAAACGTAAATCATCAGGAATTACATTATTATCCTCTGCAGGGTCAGAGCCAGAGACAGGGGTTGATACCGCAAGATCCATTATACTCCGTATTACACAACACAAAATATGTCACACTAAACCATCCGCCTAGGTTAACCTACATTAAAGCAACTCATAAGCAACGGGAAAGAGATTTCTAAATAGACTTAGGCTAACATAAGCTAACATCAACAGTTACGTTAACATAAACTAACATCAACAGTTATGTTATCATAAGCAAACATCAGGGTAAGGATTTTGTGGAAACACTGATGTCAGGACGCAACAAGCATTCACATACTTAATTAATTCCAGTAATCCGCAAGTGAGCCATTATAACTAAATCAACTTGCAAAATAATACGTACAGCAAACAAGCAGTGATAGAAAGGATAAATGGAAACATAATTTAACATATTCATACCGTCATTAAACGGAAACAGATTCCGTTTCAAGAACGTTGCTTTCACAGCCTCATACATAACATAAAGTTACTTATGCAAATTCCCTCTCAAATGATCAGGCAAAATCAAATCACTATAACACGGCAACAAACACAACAGACAAAAGAATATCACCTATTTATAATCATCCGTAAGTTCGATATATGTCTATCCTTTCAATCTCACGTTTCGCAAGGTCGTTCTCGCTAACTGTTCTTTTAAACTAATCACTCCACCACTTCTCTCCATCGATCCTAACTCCTTACCTCGACTCGCCGTTAAAATCCCCAAATTTTAAGCTTATCAAAACCTAGAAACCCTAAGTTTGACTGTTTGAAACCCTAATTCCTTCAATAACCAACAAATATCAAATTAAATTCATAATTACTAATAAACTAGCAAATGAAACCATAAAACATAAAAAAGCCCCAAAATCGTACGGTTTGAAACCCTAATTTGAGCAATTACGACATAAGTTTGGATTAATAGTGAAATTAAAACCTAAACTTACAACAGTGCGATGAGAACTTGATGAACTCAAATGAAACCGTGCGATCCGTAAAATTCGTCAAACTAAATTTAAATGAAACAGTGTGATGAGAGCTTGACGATGGGTGAAGAGTCGGTGGATAAGATACAAGTAATATGATGGGTGAAAAGTGGGAATAATGGGACAGATTGTTCATACTTCTTTGTCTTGACCAAGCTGAAAGATCATCTTTATTGAAATCTCTTTAGCTTTATACTTTACTTCATTTCAAAGGAAGCTTATTCGGTATCAGTAGCTAGCAGAATGCTCTTATTCTTGTATTTGTAGCTTTCATGATGTCTTTACATATGTCGGTCGGGTATGAGCATGTGGCATTGACTTTGACTTGTCATTGGTTAACTGATATCGCCGTCAGGAAACCTGCATGAATGGGTTAGTGATAAACAACATATATGACGATAAGTGTCTTTGTCACTCCATCGAATACGGTTGTAATAACACGTTCCCCATTTAATCAATATAAAATACTGCCTGTGATCATCGCTTTAAAGCAAAGAATTCAAGAGAATCTCCTTGACTAGGTTTCGCAGCAATGGCCACTAGCCTGTTCTCATTAACGAAGTGTCTTAAAGAATACAACACAGTTTAAGCAGTGAATTCGAATTTAAGTTACCATTTAAGTCGTCAATTAGTGTTCAACTTTTGTTTCCAGGGATACCCTTGTGAGGCCTTCCCTGGGACATAAGATTGAAAATTGTTTTTGGAAAATCAGTCGGTTGCGTGATAAGATGTAAACGGTTTTTATAACAACCAGACAGTTTTTATATCAATCTTTTTTCAAAAACTCACATTCAGTCATTATTCTTAAAGCTTTAACGGCGATCCCGAATCGATATCCATATGTCACAGTTTGATCCGTGTGGATCTAACTAGTACTACGCAGAGCTCAATTCACTTGTCATTGTTGTTGGCTTGTAGGGATTATCCATTGTCACCATGTGAACTACTTTTAGGCACAATTCATCCATCTTATGTTTTGGCAAAATCACAAGGAATAATGCGTAAGGACTCTTGAGATATTCTTGTTTTTAACTTGTGTGATTAACAAGCATATTTGGTTAATTGTCCTAATTGAGCATTTATGATGATCTCTTTTTTATGGCTTCTAGACTTAAGTAGTGCACATTTGGTTTTAAGTAATCGGATGTTGAAGCAGAATGCCACTTTTCAATATTAACTAATCGGACGTGAGGAAGGCCGACCTAATGTGTTTTCAGCGCCTAGTGGAGATACATTTGAAAACAAGAGTCTTTTAAGAGACCACACTTTGTTTCTGAAATCATCTTTTCTTTTTATTTTATGTGTTTGTTTATGTTATTTTTGTATGATTTGTTTTTTTTTGTGTTTTTTGATATTTGTGGTAGTCTTTTTGATTTATTTTTTGAGTGGCTGGGAAAGAGGTTGTGGGTTGTGCATTGCATCACTGGGTCCATGATGACTATCTTCAACACCAGACAACAGCTTAGTGTTTCTGATAGCATATGTATTGACCCGGTTTATGCCTAAGTGTAAGGAGGGCTTCTTTCTTTTCACCCTTTATCTTTACATTTCTTTTTAATTCTTCAACCCCTTCAATGCTTACCAAGTCTTCATCACTAACACCTTGTTGGGTTTGTTCTAGTGTCAGCTCTGTCTTAGTCTGCATTATTTCCTTTTCTCACTTTACTCCTTTTTACATCATACCTGAGGACTTCTATTCTAACTAATGGAATGTCCCTAGGTAGATCCCTTCGGTTCTGGCTGGATCATGGGAACGAATACCTAATCTTAACCACTTTATAACTCTAATTAATTACAAACATGGTCGGTCTTTTGGTATTGTTCTCAGCCTTAAAACCATTTGAAAACATCGATCAAGGTACTTTGTGATATAAATCAAAACATTTAGTACCTCGATGGTTTTACTTTTCAGAAATGCTCCCCCTCAACACGTGCATCGATATTCGAAATCGTTTAGCACATGAAGGTTGAAGCTCGCACTTGAGTCCTTAAGATCACATCTTTAGCCATATATTTTAATCACATTTTATCCCCTTATCAAAAATGTCAAATCTCTTGATATTTTGGATATCAATTGATTCAAATATGTTTAAAAAACAGGTTAGGGAGAAAAATGTTCCGATTATTAACAAGCTGTATTAGAAACATTTTAATGCTCCCCCTCAATTTATGAGGGAATTGTATATATAGTGTTGAATACGTTAATTTGAAATTTTTTGAATTTATTGAAAAATTCTAGAAAATTCGTACTCAAACACTATTTATACTTACCTATTATTATAAGTCTATACTACATATTCACATTATTCACAAGATAAGATTTTGATATTTACCTGACGATTAAACGGTACACGTCATCAGTTTGTAGTCCATCTCGAGTTCCCGAGCACCAACCAATCGCTCTAGATTTCTGATGATTCGCCTTTCACGCATCTGCTTATCAATCAATTCAACCATAAGCTCTGATCTCTTTTTGTCTATGACCGTCCATTTCCTCCTTGACATCTCATCATTGTATCCCAAACGATAATCGAGTACTCTGTGATGAAGCTCATCCCGAACTTTCTTGAGTGTCCCGTCCGAGAACTTGTACAACTCATCAGCCCGCATCACTCGTTTCTGTTTGGCCAAGTCTTCATAAAATACCCTTGGTGGTTTGTATGATGGAGTGTAGAGTTCTTTGAATTCGATTTCAGGAAAGGTCTGCTGAGGTGCGGTGATATTAAGCTTCTTTTGGTAACTCTCTACACCAAGCTGAAGATCCTTGACTCGACGTTTGATGATGAGACTTCTTGTGAACATACGAAGAGCCACAATAAAGTCAACAATGTCACTTTCGTTGAGATGAAATAGCTTGTGTTGAACAGCTAGAAGCAGCATGTCTTCAATGTCGTTCAAGTGTAGATCAACAAAGTCACCTTCTTTAAACTTGCATAGCCGTTGATCAGCTCTTTTCACCACAACTTCTTCCAAGTGACCATATCCAATGTAGTTTCTTGACACTAACACTCTTCGCACCAAGAATTTTCTGAGTGGAATAGACATTATGCTTGGAAAATTTGTTCATCTAAGAAGTGTACCAAAGCTTACGCCTTTCGCCCCAATGCTTGATCCCCTTTGCAGCATCTTTGTCATACGCATGTTTGATGGTACTCTAAAGCGTAGGGACCATGTCTTCAATACCTACAATCTCATACCGAGCTGCTTTTGTCTTCATGATTGACGTAGTGTACGTTATCTCCGGATCAGAAGATTTCAGATACTCCATATCATTGTTGAAGAAGTAATCAACAGAAACGGTTAGATGACCTGGGTGACCTTGTAAAGGAAGAGGTTTGGATAGGTCAAAGGGGTAACGATCTACTTCTGGATTGTTCCAATCAAGTTTGTTTGTCAATGCATTGAAACACTCTTGGAAGTTGTACTCAAGTTCGATGCTGCTAGTGCATGTTCCTTTTAACAGATCATAGGCAGGTCCTAACAAGAGATCTTGAGTCAGATTGTCAATCTTGAATCGATTCAGCACATACTTGGAGAAGTCAATAGGAGTGGACATTAGATCGTTGAATGTGAGAGGATCATTTATAGCAGAGACCATTTGGTTGAACCAAGGCTGTTCAGGTTAACCAAGTACAACTTGACGCTTGTTCCATTCCGGATCAGGAGTAGGAGGCCTTGGAGGTTGCTTGAACTATTCTAGGTTAGGAGTCTTGGTTGTCTTGGGTTCAGAAGTATCTTGTGGTTGATCATCATCACAAACCACATCTTCGCCCACATCATCCATTACCACCTCAGCAATAGTTTCTTCAACCAGTTCCTTTGTCGAAGCAGACTTACCAGTTTTAGAGCCTTTTGATGGAGCTTTACCTTTAGGGGTTTCCTTGGTGGTGGATGGTTTCTTGGAAGACTCTAACTTCTTGGTTCTTCTCCTCTTTGTCTTTTTACCTTAGTTTGGTCCAGCTGGAGGGTCTTCATTGTTAGGAATCGAGAAAAGACTCGGTCACTTCCAAAGTTGTAATAGTATAGCTTATAGTGTAGTATTTGGAAACTTACCAAGCTAACCGGGTCAACATAATTCATCCTTATGTTGACAGGGCCTATGCAAGGTATATATACTCCTCTTCATGCCTTGGAGAGGGTTGGTTATTCATTTGGTCATTCATTTTATTACATTTTCCTTTCTTTCTCTCACTAAGTGCTACAACCCTCCTTTCTCTCTCTAAACTTTCCATCTTAATTAGTTGTTAAGTGATTTGATACTTTTACAATTGGTATCAGTAGCCATGGGGTGATATCGCGACTGATACCATGATCTTGTGTGCGTTTATATCTTGGTTAGATCATTAGTTTTAGTTGTTTTATAGTTTTCGTGTGCTTAAAAATCAAACCTGGATTTTTGTGTTTAAAAGTGTTAAAGTTTGTGTTTTTAAACAAGATATAGGCCTAAGATAACTAGTTGTGCAAGAAAAATCAAGGTAAAACGTCAAAAAGGGTGAGTTTTTGGTGAATTTTTTGTGAAAAAGTACGTTTTATTTGAAGGAAGCGAAATATGTTTTGAAGGTAGCGAAACATGTTTTTGATTACAGCGAAATATGTATTGTAGCGAAATGTGTAAGCGAAATATGTTGTGTAGCGAAATATGACAGGTTGACTTCAAGCGAAATACGTCATTTCTTGGAAACGAAACTCTACTTAATTTTTCTTAGGACAAGCGAAATATGTCTAAGCGAAATATGATCTCAAGCGAAATATGTTTCTAAGCGATTTATGACAAGTTGCTAGTTCAAGCGAAATACGTAGTTGTGTAAAACGAAACTCTGTTCAATTTTTCATATTCAAGCGAAACATTACCTTTGTCATATTTAAGCAAAATATTACATCAGTCACAAAAAGATTTTATTTTCTACGGTTTGTCTTACTTTGTAAAATCTTGTGAAATACTTGGATTTCTTGGTTTTAGTGAAGATTTGTAAAATCTCGTAGAATATCAATCTTATTCACCAACAACAACAACTCTTAACACAATCCTCCTTTATCACTGTTCGATCACTCATTAATCATTTCACTTTTCAATTAATTCAAGATGACTACTTTAGCAGAACACATCATTATTGTTGGAGCTGAGAACCGTCCTCCAATGCTTGAAAAGTCAATGTATGATTCATGGGAAAGTCGTATATGTTTATTTATCAAAGGAAAGAAACATGGTAGGATGATGCTTGATTCAATCGATAATGGTCCATTGGTTTATCCAACTGTTGAAGAAAATGGGCAAACTAGACCTAAGAAATACTCCGATCTCACTGAAACACAACAACTTCAAGATGATTGTGATGTTCAAGAAACAAATATCATTCTTCACGGTCTTCCACCCGATGTGTATGCACTTGTTAACCATCAAGAGGCGGCTAAGGATATTTAGGATAGAGTCAAGATGCTAATGAAAGGCACTAAATTATCATATCAAGAACGTGAATGCAAATTGTATAACTTGTTTGATAAGTTTGCTCATGTTCCAGGTGAAACACTGTATGAGTACTACTGGAGATTCTCTTAGCTGATCAATGACATGCATACTATTAGGATGACTATGCAACAAGTTCAAGTCAATACCAAGTTTCTAAATGCTCTTCCATCAGAATGGAGCAAGTTTATCACTGATGTGAAGTTAGCTAAGAGTTTGTATACCACCAACTATGATCAGTTGTATGCATACCTTAGTCAACATGAACGACATGCTAATGAAGTTCGTATCAGTCATAAAAGATAACTAGGTTCTCTTACTTTCGTAGCCAACTCTCCAACTCTATACAATCTATCTCATTCACCACAACATTCAGGTTATTCAATGTATCCACCTCCTCAACAATTCACACCAGTTTATGCAACACCCATTCATCATCAACACCATCATACTCTAGTCAATCCACAACAACATCTAGTTTCCCCTCCACCATTCCTATCTCCTTCAATGACACAACAATATCAATCTGAATTTCCCCAATTGGACTCCGGACTCGTTGTTCCTATGTTTTAGCAAAGATAAGATCCAATTGAATGCATCAACAAAGTAATGGCATTTCTGTTTGCTATAGCATCAAGGTTTCCACCATCAAACAATCAACTCAGAACATCAGTCTAATCTTAGAAATCAAGCAACCATTCAAGATGGTAGAGTCATAGTTCAACAAGTTTAAGGAAGATAACATCAGAGTTATGTTGGTACAGGAAACAGAGGAAACTCTACTACTTCAAAGGGAAATGTTGCAGTTGGTCCACCAAGAGTTGTGAAGTGTTATAACTGTCAAGGAGAAGGGCATATGGCGAGACAGTGTACTCAGCTAAAAAGGCCAAGGTATATTCATGGTTTAAGGAGAAATTGATGTTAGTCGAAGCTCAGGAAGCAGGTCAGATATTGAATGAAGAGCAACTTGCATTTTTAGTCCTACAAATGTAGCAGATGAGGCTGTTAATAAGGATCCTAGTATGCAACTTAAGAAATTGATGGATTTTTGTACCAAATTGCAGGAAAGAGTGCTTGACCTGGAGAACACAAAGACTGCTCAAGCTCAGGAGATTACAAGTTTGAAACTGCGAGTCAAGAAGTTAGAGAAGAAAGGAGGGTCAAGAACTCATAAGCTCAAAAGATTATACAAGGTTGGTAGATCTGCAAGAATAGTTTCCTTTGATGAAGCTAGTTTGGGTGATTAGGAGGATGCATCCAAACAGGGGAGGAAAATTCATGATATTGATGTTGAAGACATCACCTTGGAGAATGGTCATGATGCTGAAATGTTTGATGTAAATGATTTACATGGTGATAAGGTGTTTGTTGAAAAAGAAGTTCATGTTAAAGAAGTTAGTGATGTTGGAAAAGTTAATACTGCTAGCATTGCTACAACAGTTAGTGCTGCTATAATAACTGAAGATGAAATAACTTTGGCTCAAGCACTAGCATAATTAAAAAGTGTAAAACCTAAGGTTACTACTGCTACAACAGCAACTACTAAAGGAATTCTTCTTCAAGAGCCAAGTGAATCAATAACAACAACAACAACAATTCCTTCAAAGGATAAGGGTAAAGGTATAATGGTTGAAGAACCTTTAAATATAAAGAAGAAAGATCAAATCAGCTTTGATGAACAAGAAGCTATAAGATTACAAGCTGAATTTGATGAGTAAGTGAGGCTTACAAGGGGAAAAGATGAAGCCAGTGTAGCCATGATTGAAGAACGGGATGATATTCAAGCAAAGATTGATGTTGATTATCAAATGGCTAAACAAATGCAAGTAGAAGAACAAGAAGAGTTGAGTATAGAAGAGAAGTCAAAGTTGTTTGTACAACTCTTAGAAGCAAGAAAGAAACACTTTGCTGCAATAATGAGCAAGAAAATGAGGAACAAGCCTCCTGATAAGAGCTTCAACAAAGGGAGTTATTATGTATACTTACCTGAAGAAATATGGCAGGATGAAGACCAAAAGACTTTAAGAACAAGGTCCTTTTGCCTCATATTCAAGAATTATTTGAAAAAGCTATGAAAAGGGTAAACACATTTATAGATATGGACACATAATTGGTTGAAGGTAGTGAAGTAAGAGCATAAGGTAGTGAAGTAAGAGCAGATGGCAGTGAGACAAGAGAAGATAGCATTTCAAAGAGAGCAGGAGATGAGCTAGAACAAGAGAATGCAAAGAAGCAGAAGGTGGATGATAATCAGGAAGCAGCTAAGATGAAAGAGCTCATGAAAATTGTTCCTGATGAAAAGGAAGTAGCATTTGATGTTATACCTTTAGCCACTAAACCTCCAAGCATTATTGACTGGAAGATTGTTAAAGAAGGAAAGATCAGCTACTATCAAATTATAAGAGCTAATGGAAGTTCAAAAAGGTACTCAGCCTTTATTCAGATGCTTAGAAGCTTTGACAAGGAAGATTTAGAAACTCTGTAGAAATTGGTAAAAGCTAAGCATGGGTATACAAAGCCAAAAGAGGGCTATGAGAGATTGTTATAGGGTAATCTAAAGACAATGTTTGAACATCATGTAGAAGATACAGTGTGGAGGAATTTACAAGGAAACAAAGTGTTGGTTTGGAAGCTATTTGATTCCTATGAAGTACACTTTATGAGGTTTAAAGTCTGCATGTCTTTATGTTGGTAGAGAAGAGATATCCCCTTACACCTGTTACAATCACAGAGATGCTGAATAAGAAGCTGCAAGCTGATCATTGGAATGAAATGTGTTATCAGCTTCTTAAGCTCATCACAAAGCAACTCAAGAATCAATGAAGTGTTTGGAAGCATCCTCTTGGTGATTAATGAAGCTTTTAATGAAGAAACTTGATGATTTTGAAGATAAATATCAAGTTTGGGGGAGGATTGTTGGGATTAAAAGACTTCTTGTTGATCTTAGAGTTACTGCTGCTAAGGTTTGTGTTACTGTTGCTAAGCATAAATTAGTGTTGTTAGTAATATTAATAAAAAAAATATGCTAAGTAGTTAGTACTGCTAGTTTCTACTACTAGTGTAAGTTACTACTGCTAGTGTATATTAGTACTGCTAGTTACTACTGCTAGTGTTCAGAGTTAATGTTGCTCTTGATGATCTTAGAGTTACTGCTGCTAAGGTTTGTGTTACTATTGGTAAGCATAAATTAGTGTTGTTAGTAATCTTAATGAAAAAATATGCTAAATAGTTAGTACTGCTAGTTTCTACTGTTAGTGTAAGTTACTACTGTTAGTGAATATTAGTACTGCTAGTTACTACTGCTAGTATATGTTAGTACTGCTGGTGAAGATTGAAGAAAATATTATAAGTAGTTACTACTACTTATACATAGTTAATGTTGCTGGTGTATAAGTTACTACTGCTAGTGTTCAGAGTTAATACTGCTGGTATAAAAGTTACAACTGCTGAAAGATTAAGACCGCTGAAATAGTTTCTACTGTCAAGGAATAGATAAAGACTGCTCAGAAAAAAGATAAAGATTACTTATGTGATATGTATGAGATATTTTTGTAAAAGATACGTGTAAGTTCTTTGTTTAGATGACCATGATAAATTAGGAAAATATTGTAATCCCATTAGGACTCCTTGGTGTATAAAAGGAGGTCCTAGGGTATAGAGTTCTATGTAACAAAAACGAGTCATTCATATAATTGTCATAACCCTAATACTAGTTAGAGTATTCGTATTAATATATTGAAGCTTTTGTTTGTTAATCTGTGTGTTTAATATAATTACTGTTTCGTTGAATAATTCTTCTTATATTAAAGATTAGATTCTGCATAATCTTTAGTATTATCAAAAAAAAGTTTCTATCATAGTTGTGTAGGATTTATCTGAAACATTTCTCAATTTCAGGTCATTTTACGACTCATAGTAATTGTCACTATTTATTTTGGTCCTATACGCGTTTACTTTTTAAGTGTCTTGAAACCAAGGAAACCAAGGGTGTATTTATTTAGTGTAACTAATGGGCTCGTAGCCTATTTGTGTGACCCACACGAGGCCCAACAAGCCCACTAAGGGTGGGAGAACTTATTTATAAGCTCAATAAGCTTAAGTGACTTATTTTAAAATTAACTTGACACTAGTAAACTAGTTTAATACAAAACGGACTTTAAATGGACTAGTTAGCCCACTAAAGGCCTAATAGGCCCGTTTATGATCTTGGCTTATTCCAATAAACTTAAAACAGCTTATATAACTTATTTGGACTTATTGAAACTTAAATATGCTAATGGACCCAAGTTGGATAAACTTAAACTCTTAAAATGGTTAACGGGCTTTTAAATGGAAGTTAAGGCCCAATAAGCTCAAAGAAGCTCATCCGAGCTTATTTGTAAGTTGTAACAACTTATATGGCTTATTAGAGTGAAATGGAGTCTTTTGCCACTTGTTAGAACTTAAACGGACTTAAAATGTGATTTTTACAAGTTTAGGGACTGAAGGTGACAATGTGTAAACTTGGAGGACCAAAACTGTCATTTCAGAAAAGATAAGACAAAGGGACTGTTTTGAACAGTTTATAAAGCTAAGGGGCTGTTTTGGATATTCACAATATAAGTGGACAACACTTGAGGGACTAAAAGTGTCAAGGTGCAAACTAGAAGGTGTAAACTGTAAATGTTAGATTTATAAGTCCAAGGACTGTTTTGGCATATTTCAAAACATAAAGAATTATTTTGAAATATCTAATATTAAAAGTGTAACTTTCATAAAGTGAAAGGACTAAAAGTGTCAACTTGGAAAGTTGGGGGGTTAAAAGTGTAATTAACCTAAACTTGGAAAAAGGGACTAAACTCGTCACATATAGAACTTAAGGATATTTTATAAAACTTGAATAGTATATAAATACATTAAGTGTCG
>BQNB010073342.1:0-32151 GCA_026074375.1 Tanacetum coccineum
TGATTTTTGGTATAATTTATGAAGGTCAGCAAGTAAGTGTTTTAAGTTAGTAAAAACACACTAAAATTCTGTATTTTTTGAACAAATTGTAGTTAACTAGTGTAATGAGTTAATGAAGTGGTTAAGGTTGGGCATGGTGTCGGGGTGACCCATGATGGTTAATCAAACCCCTAGACATCCATAATATGTGTGTTACATGGACTAGAGCTTTTAGCTTGGTCGCGTGTAACCGTGTTTATTTATTTGTATAGTTGCGTGATAGGAATTGGAAGCTGCGTTTAGAGCATTTAGGTGAGTTTCATAGTCTCACTTTTTACTGTGTTTTAAACTTAGGATGGAAATGATGCAAGTGTTTAAATGAGTTTTAAATTCCTATGATTATGTTATAGTGTAGAAGCATGGACAATTATGTGATTGATATGCGTTATGTGCTACATGTTATGTGATGTGATATTGGATTGTTGCCTAGTCAGGAGGATTACTTGTGGGTATCCATCGCTTGAGCTAGAGGGAAAGAGATTTGGTATGATCCAAAAATGATTGAGTTCGTCTGTTTGGTGTTTGAGTGTTTGATTGGATTGAATTGCATGTTAGCTTATATGTTAGTTAGCATAATTGTCATGCAAAGCGTATTGTGTTGATAATTATAGGAATTGGTTAAATTGTTTTGACGTATAAGCATCATTTTCAGGTATTCAGCAGGATGAGACTAAAGTTAGGAAAAGTGGCTAGATGGACCATAGGCAGTTGGCGAAGTTTAGTTATCTAGATTTCATTATTTGTTTGGATGATAATGTTAATTGTTTTGCTTTGTTAGGATGTTTGAATGTTTGCATGTCAAGACGTTGGCATGAACTTCCTTCATTTCAATGTCAGACGCCTCTTGGATTTTGTTGATGTGTTTGGGTATTGTCCTGACACTGCGTGTCTATACCTTGTATTTTGTGCATGTTTTAGTTTCTCTTATAGACGCCAAAGTGTTGTGATGATTCCCTTTCTCGACGCGCCTCGCGTTTCCGCCTTGACGGGGTGTGACATAAACCCTAATCGAATTAATATTACATTGATTTCTTTTTCTTGGAAGGAGGCGAGACTACTTTACCCTAAAATCGATCATAGGTCGGTTTGCTGGTCCTTTATATCCTCATCCTTGTTTGGTGTCAATCTGCTATAAACCCTTTGTAGGGTTTTATATTTTTGCTCCTATTGTCGTGATCTGCCGGTGCATATTATCATTATTTATTGAGATTTTGGTGTTGGTGTTGTTATCACTGGATTCTTTGATTATGTACTGAATTTTGCACGTTAGGGCTTGCAACATTGGTTTGATATCAGTTTGGGTTGTATGTCTTGATTATAGAGAAAGGTTTCTTTAGTCCAAAAAGGAGAGGAAGAGATAATGGTGTTAAGCGGAAGCAAACTATTATGGTTGATGTTCCAGCTAAGGGGAATGATCTTTTGAATCTAGATACGACTAGTGTTTCTAATGTGGCAAAAGACCTTGACCAGAATGCACAACCTGCTCCACATTCTGTTACAAACATATTAGGAGATAATACTAGGAATTCTATTGAAGATGAGGCTAATATTAAAAAACATACGAGTGTGGTTTCGTCTAACACTCTGAAAGTACTAGTTGTTAGAATTATGGGCCCTATTTCGTATGCTAAGTTGGTAAACGGTGAACCAAGTAGGAAAAGTGTGAATTTTCGCACGTTAATTACAATGGTGGGAAATGGTGTGGATGTGGCTATACCATTGGACTCTATTCGCGCTATTAGTGAAAGGTTTTCTAATACAGCTTATGGTTTCTTTTTGGGAAAATAGGTGATTTACCTAGTTGTTGCTAACTATGTCAAAAACACTTGAAGTGAATATGGACTGGTTAAATCAATGCTGAACTCGTTTAACGGGTTATTTTTCTTCCAATATAGCTCTAAGGATGGATTGAATGTAATGCTTGATAATGGTCCTTTGTTTATTCGTAATAATCATTTATTCTGAAAAAATAGAACCCTGATGTGAACTTACAGAAAGAAGATGCTGGTAATGTTTCAAGTTGGGATAAATTTCATGGTGTCCCTATGTCGGCGTTTACTGAAGATGGTTTGAGTATCATTGCTACTAAGCTAGGTACTCCATTGATGCTTGATTCTTATACATCTGACATGTGCATGCACTCATGGGGTATGTCAAGCTATGCTAGAGCAATGATTAAACTGCGAGCTGATGAGAAATTAAAAGATACTATCGTGGTGGCTATGCCAAAACTTATTCGTGAGGGGTTCAATATGTGCACTATGTGTTGAGTATTAGTGGAAACCTCCTAGGTGTTCGAGTTGCAAGGTTTTTGAACACGTTCTGAATGAATGCCTTAAAAAAATAGTCTCGGATGTGGTGAAGAACTTGAATAATCCTAAACAAGCTACTGGAGGTGTTCCGTTTGGTCCAAATGTTAGTTTAAAATCAACTAAAAAAATTACAGACTTGTTTCTAATAAGAATGGTGTACCCCTATAGCAGAAAGGATTGATAAAGAAAGACGATTGATGGGAAACTTCTTCTTGTGGATGATGACGGGAAGCCGTTACCGAAGGTTGTTTCTACGATAAACGCGGATAGTGATAGTGAAGTGTAAGAGGTGTTCGATGAACACGCAACTTTTATGGCATCAACAGGTTTAAAACGTGGTAGTGATAGTGGTTATGATTCCAATAGCTTGTGGGAACAATGGAAGGAAACGAACTGGGATGATGACTACGACCTTTATTAGTCATGATATGTTTGATAACCTTCAGGCTATTTGTGATAACATTTAGGCTATTTGTGATGAGTTTGATATCACGGTCTGTGATTAGAAAAAATTATAGATTTATTTTGATGTTTGTTGAGTCAATTGTAATCTAGTTGTAGTAGTATCCTCTTTTTGGAGTAGTTGTGCTTGTTATGTTAGCTTTCGCCTATGTGACGGGCTGAGATGTGGGATTCACCCACATCCATTGTACTTAAACGTTTTTTGAAGTAATACATTTACCGGGGAAACCCTTTACCCAAAAAAATATACAATTAAATGAATATTTAGTTAAAACATTCATGTATATTATGCACGGTTCGATTTGGTTAACCGCGGATACCAACAAATAAACCGAAACCAAACAGTGATAACGATTTTTTAATTTCACGCTTTTCCGTTTCAGAATGAGCGTTCGGCTCGGTTTTTGGTTTCTCGAGGTTTTTAAACACCCCTGTCAATACGTAAGAATTGTGCATGTTGCAATTTGCATGGTTAATTAGGCACTGTGGGACTAAGAACTAAAAGCTTATAACATGCATTTCGTCAAATACGAAGAAGATTTGTAACACAATTTTTTTAGACAAACATACTACCTTGTGTTTTAAAACCTAAATATTCTAAATTTATAACCATTGTGTTTTAAGGCTTAGACACATAAATCATCTAACTTCTAGTTTGATATATAGTGGGTGATATTAGATGTTGTATGGTGATGATACATGGTGTTGCATGCTGGCGATACAAGACATGATTGTCTAACAGAGATGAATGCCTAATCTAAACATCAAGAACATACAATTAATGAATATTATTAAATGTCATAATATTTATGTGATATTGCATAACACTTAGGTAATAGTTAAAGTAAATATTTAATGAGTTATTAATATGGCATTTAAGGAAAAAGAAAGTAACGGTTTTCTTTTTAATTGGTCATAAACCCCTATTAAGGAGGTGAGAGGGTTTCCTTGTAAGCAAAGGAATTTAGCTATAAATAGAGGTTGATGGGATTCATTGTTGATCGAGCCTGAAAATATAATCCCTAAATCTCTCTCCATCTCTTTTGTTTAATCGATCAACCAAAACTCAAAAGGGTTTTTTCTGGTTCTTGTGGTTGCGTGTTCGATCCAAGGCGGAAAACCCACAAGCGGTTTAATCGTGAATTTTACGAGAACGTTGGTGGTTTTATTGTATATCATTACTAGTACTAGCATCTTAATTGTTTGATATAAGAAACGTTATAGTGTGTGGAGCTTAGAGGAATAATACTTTGTTTCTTGTGTTTCGCGTTGGTATTATACACACGCGTATATGAAGACGTGTTTCCGGTTACCTTTTAAACGGTGTATCGTTTCGTGTAAAAGTTCATGTTTCTTTGCTTGTAATTATTGTGTTCTACACGTGACCATTTATTCCGCTGCGTACTCGTGTTAATTTAATTGTTAATTAGATCATAAAACCCAACAGTGGTATCAGAGCCATCGTGTAGAATCTTTATTACAGAAATTAAGTTGAGACCTAAAATTAGAGTTTTCATAATTAATTTTAATGCCTCAGTTGGGCGGTTTTTGTTAAAAAAGTTTTGATCTTGAAGGTGTTAATAAAATTAATTAGAAGAGATTTGGTGTATGACAACTTTATATTAAAAACTTGATATATTAATTGTTAATTGTTTTAAGTTTTTGTTAATTGTTTAATAAGGGGTCCATGATAAAATCATGCAAATTTTATCATGGATTGATATTAGATATTATAAATCTTGTTAAATTGTTAAAAATGATTTGTTTTAAATATGATAAAAATACACATAATTTTTTAAATATTATATGAACTGGTAAGTCTCCTTGATTCATAAATTCGGGGTAGACCATATTTGTGATCAATGGGGCCTATTAATAGTTAAAAAGTTTACTGTTAGCCATGTGGTATTAGTATTTATATAAGGGCTTACGACAATCGATTGTTCGATGTTTGTGGGCAGGAGTTTATAGGACGGAAGGAGCTACGTATATGAATAAATGCCTGTTTTTATTATTTTAGATAATTTTGGATAACTATTTAATGTTTGCATGCTCTTAATTGTTAAAAGTGTGTTTAAATAATTGTTATTTAGATTAGTTGATGTTTATTGGTTTTATTTTAAGTTCTTGACTTGTGAGAAAATAAATGAGTTTTTCTGAAAACAAAAATAAACATGACTAATGATTATCGAAATAAGATTTATCATGGACTATATATTGCAAAAGACAAAAATGGATGGCTTCTTCCGGTGTAATTATGCCATGATTAGACTAGCAATTTATAGTTAATAATGTGTTTTTAAATTAAAGTTTAATTTTTTCATTGACGTAAGTTGCAAATGTACTATATAGTTGGCAAGGGATAAGGTTCGGGGGGAGACTAATCAGACTTTGGTCTTGTAGTTACCATTACCAGATAATTCTGATTGTTGTAGTTCCCTTACCTTGTATACTATGTAGGAAGTTCGCGACATAATGTTGGGGTTTGAATGATTTTAATCATTCGTAAATCTTTTCCTGCCGATTAAAAAGAAAATCTTTACATAAACACAGTTGAATCGTCAATTTTAAGGTATCACTATTTTATGTATAAGATAAAAGGATTATATGCGATACAGTAATAATAACTTAAATTGAGTATAAAAGTTTTTATTAAATAAATGTTCCGAAGATTGTATGCATGCTTTTCATAATATTTGACACGTCAAATAAAATACCCTTTTTCAAAACTAAGTTTTTTGCATCCAATTTATAAAGACATCTGTATGACTGCTCTTTTCCTATGCGTGAGACGACTGTAGATTTGCAATCACAAGGTAATTTACGCTTTTCGTGTGACGGTGAGTTGTTTCATTTAATTAATGTTTTAAAATATGGACAACTTAGCGTTGTTGTGGTTAGACCTGTTAACACGTGGCATAGATGGGATGAAACATGCTTACTAGATATTATTGTAATAAAGTAAGTCCCATATGGTTTAGGAATTGCAAAAGTTGTGAATTATCAATCGTTGATTACCTTTTGAATTATACCTATCTACTAGCAGATACAACTGATGTGGTGGGGTATTCAAGATTGGGTCTAACCTTAGGAAATTATGGTTTATTTAATTAAACATGGGTCCATTAATTTTCTTCAAGGAGTATTATCGAAAATATTAATTCTTGAACTTTTTATGTTTTCAAATGGCACTACCTGTCTAAAACATAAACCATTCGGCTTTCAGGTCGATGCTTGAAATTTCTGGAAATAATTTCAATGACTGGTTTCGTCAACTTAAGATGGTCTTGAGAGTTGAAAGGAAATTGTTTGTCATTGAAACATCTTTTTCTCTTGCTTCACTACGATTCTGAGTACTTGCGCAGTGGAATGCGCGGTATATGATTTCTATGAGGACTGTCTTATGCTCGGAAGTATGATCCATGAACTTTTAAAGACAATTCGAAAATTCCTCACATTTGAAATTGCTTTCTGGGAGGGCTTAAATCAATGTTGAGAAACTAGTTGGAGTGGAGTGGTTTGACCTGATCCAAACTTTCCATGCTGGCTAACTGGAATGTGGAAAAACAGTTGGCCCCATATGTCATTAGATGATGAAGTTGTGGAACTGGCATGTCTTTGATTACTGTGCTCCTACAAGAGATTAGGTTGGTTTAATCTTGAATGGCCTTCACTTCTATAAGCTTAAAACATGGGGAAGACAGTTGGTGAAACTACATGATTATGCTCATTGAGTATAAAAAGGTTTACCTAAAAATTCTGAATCACTACCAAGTAATGATGATTAATTAAAGGTGGTAAAATCCAGAAAATCCAATAAGAATCGCCTTAAATCTAAATGGTATGGGTAAAGCTAATGGCATAGGGAATGGAAATAACAAGTATATACCCTAAGCCTAAAAATAAAACCCTAAGCTTCTGATAAGAGAACCCGCTAAGGATGACACCTGCCACCACTGCATAGAAGGTCTAGGTCAATGTAAAGAGAATTGTCCTGTTACCTTGCTGAGTTGATTAAGGAGACAGAAGCAATGCACTTGCAGTAGTTCTTCAGATGTTTATAAGAAGAATTATTTTCTTTTCCTACTAAAATCCTGGGTGTATGACACTAGGTTGTGGTACTATTTTTTGTAACACAAAACAGGGGATTTAGGATTGAAAGAAGCTGAAACGAGGATATCTTTATTGTAGTGAGGCAATGGTGTTCGTGTACAAGTAGAAGCAAATCAGAAGTTTTGACTTGTTTTACCCTAAATGCCTTGTGATTTGTTTAGACAATTGTCATATGATACTACTATAAATAGAGGTGTAGTTTCAGTTTCTCGTTTGTGGTGACAATGGATTTGTTTAATGTTTTACGGATGTGGAATTTCGTTTCAAGTAATGTTTGTTCTTTATTTTATTGCTGTTCCTCGTAATGGTATTTATGAAAAATTGATATGCATCGATCTTGTTCAAATGTTTATTCTATTTATAATGTTTAGCAATTAAAAGAGTCAAGAATAACTTGGACTTCACTTATCTATGGACGACTGTCGTTTGCTCCATATAACAAGAAACGTTATTAAAAAAGCCGTGCCAAAAGATGGCTGTTTACGTCAACAGATGATGAATCTTTTGATTAAATGCAAATCTTTGTTTATTGGAAGATGACAAAGAAACCTTTCCATACACATAGTACGGAAAGGGCAAAAGAATCTTCTTTGGAATAATTCATACTGACGTAATGTGGTCATTAGAATTGTGTCAAGACAAAGGTGCTTGCTACTTCCATTACATTTCACAGAGATTTAGTCGTTATGGTTATGTTATCTTACTTAAAACATAAAACATGAGGTCTTTGAAACGTTCAAAGTGGTTTAAAATTGTAGTTTGAAAATCAACTCGGGAAGACCATTTAGCAATACGATCAGATCGGTCTGGTGCGAATACTTAGCCAAGAGTTTAAGATTATTAAATGCTCACGGAATTGTTCAACAAGCTTACTCCTCCATACACACCAAACTTAATGGAGTTGTGTCTGCAGAGGAGAAACCGCTACTTTACTAGATATGGTGCGTTCTATGATGGAATCTTACACATGCCTTTATCCTTTTGGGATTATGCTCTAGAGTCTGCAACACGAATTTCAATATGGTTCCAACTATGAAGGTTGACAATAACACCTTATTTGAATTATGGTATGGAAAAGTTCTAAACTTGTCTTACTTAAAGGTCTGGGGTTGTGAGGCTCTTGTGAAGAGTGATTGCCTGACAAACCTTCGAACAAAGTATGTTGAGTGTTCTTCTCATAAGGATACCCAAAAGAATCGATGGTGTTACTATTTCTACTTCCACCTGAAAAAACCAAAATTGTTGTTGCAAGGTTTGCTGAAATTTTTTTGAGAAGCGTCTCATAAGTCAAGAAATACATTGGTTGAGGGCGGTAGGATCTTGAAGAAAATTCAAGAAAAAAGAAGATCCAAAACTTCTGATAATCACATAGCAAACATTCCTCAAGAGGTGGAGGGTTTGAACACCACTAGAGGATGTGATTCCATTAGTCTAGGTCAAAGACCACTCGAGCCTCCAACCGCTTATGTCTTATGTAGAGGTGGAGGAGCATTGTATAGGGGATCTTAATGATAACCGCTAGCTATAAAGCCGCAATGTTGGATCAGAATCTAATAAGTGGATTGATGCTATTGATTGCGGAAATACAATCCTATTGATGGACAATATGGTATGGGTTACTGGGGACGACCGTCCTCTGGTTTGTAAAGACCGTTGGGAGCAGGTGGCCTTTTTAAGAAAAAGACTGACCATGGATGGTATTGTAACGTCTATAAAGCGCGTCTTGTAGCAAAGGGTTACTCTCAACTCTACGGTGAGTTGATTATGGAGAATCGTTCTCACCTGTCGCTGAACATTAGAGCTATTAGAAATTCTCATATCTATTAGCAAATACTATGTCTTATGGAGATATGGCAAATGGATGTTAAAAACAGCCTTCTTAAATGGTTACTGATGAAGACATTTATGGTGCAACTGAGGTTTTGTTGAATTCCTATCATCCCAGGTAAAGTATGCAAGATTCAAAGATCCATTTATGGTCTTAAGCAAGCACAGAAGCTGGAACAAAAGAATTTGATGAGGAAATCAAAAGGGTTGGATTTACTCAAAATTTGATGAGCCCATGTGTTATCCACAAAGGCTAGTGGGAGAAATGTTACAATTTCTTCTCCATTATCGTATGTGTTGAATAATCATCATGGGAAATTTCTCATTCCTAGTTTACAAAGTGTAAAGGATTATCTTGGAAAGTTTGTTTTGCCTGAAGGATTTTGGGGGAAGCAGCATTTTATCTTGGAATCAAAATTCTATAGGGATAGATCAAAAAGCGATTAATTGGACTTGTTCTAAATGCATTACATGGATAAGATCTTGAGAGATATAAAATGGATAATTCCAAACGTGGGCCATATCCCCTCATGCAAGAAAGACTTGACGTGAACAATTCACAGGTGACTTCAAACACATAATGAGGTGAATCGCATGAAGAATGTACCTTTGTCTTCGGATGTTAGGGTCCATCTATGTATGCTGGTTAGGTGCACTAGACCTGATGTTGATGTAACCCCCCACATCGCGCAAAACCATGAACAAGCCCGTTTTCAACAGAATCTAGGTGACACCTCACTGGGGACTGCTTGTTTTTTTTCACTCTTCCTTTTTTGGTTTTGTGTGAGAAAAAACAATTCTAAGTATTTAAGACAGATACTAATGTTTGTTCTTGGTTTATGGTGGAAATCTATCACAGAAACTTTAGAGTTGAATGCTATTGCGATGCTGTTTCGAGACTGATAGAGATGACACTAAGCTCAAAAGGATATGTTTTCTTTTTTAAATGGAGGCGCAAGTGGATTGGAAGAGCTCCATGCCAAAGTACCACTGCAATGTCTGCTAAGAATCTGACTACATAGCTGCGTCAGAAGCTTGCCATGAGCTGTTCTGGATTAGGGAACATTTATCTCAGGGCTTGGTAGTTGTTACCAACGATAAATGAACCTTTGAATATGTACTGCGACAATTCAGTTGCAGTTCATTATGCTAATGAACCGGGAGTTCAGAAAGGCGCCAGACACTATCAAAGACGATATCATTATGTTCGCGAGTGTGTTGAACTGGGCGAAATAAGGATACTTAAAGTTCCACAGATAACATCTTGCTGATCCTTTTACAAAAGGGCTTTATCAAATAGAAAGCTTTACTCAACATGCCAGGGGCATCATGGGGCTTGTCTCCTGTAGTAGTGTTCATGTAGATATGTGTTTGTGTTTGTTGAGATAAGGATGAAAACCTTTTTAGTTTATGATAATGCTTACGTTGTATTTTGTTATTTTAGTATTATAAATTATGTACTATATTTGCATGTTTAAATCCCATGAATGATAAATGTATTATTCTAAATTTATCACGTTGTCGATTAACAATATGTGGAATATGTTAAACTAAGACAATTCTGTGTGATTGGAGATATCTATAGTATGTGTTAATTAACAGATATTAAGGATGAGTTCACCTAACTACATGATATTCATTAAGATGAATTTTGGATTTCCCCGCCACAAGAATATCACTTTATGGATCGACGTCATCAGTGATCTTGTACGTGATTTTATTTTTCAATAAATCCTTAGACTTGAGATGCAAGTTGGTTGAGTATGTGGAGTAATTCCTTCTTGAATATTAGGTTAGTTGTTCTGAATAAAGGTGACTAATAGGGCTTTGTCTGAATAGTTTATGACACTGATGACTGGACACTTGTTCGGTTCATATAGAATTTGTTCCATCAAATTGTTGCAGAAGATACCTCTGGGCATCATAGAAATAATCAGTTGTTGTGTGTATGGCAGTACCTGAAAAATCAAGAAGTTGTTGTCTCATTGATTTCAGAATCTGATTACTTTCATTATATGAGAAACAGAATCGTTAAATATGGATTGACATTGATCCTCTATCAAATTTAACACGGTATGGAAACAAAGGGTATTGTAAAGTTCATAAATCATTTGTTCATGCCCTGTGAAACCACACTCGGATGTTTTTGGGAGCATTGGCGTGTTGCTAGACGCTTACCAATGTTATTATATTTTTACATACATGTCCAAGTGGGAGCTGTTGGAATATGTCCAAGTATAAATTAATATATGTCCGGATTATTTATTCGAGCCTAAGGGGACGCACGCGTTAATACGTAAAACAATTAAAGAATATATTAAATGTAATATATTTATGTGATAAGCATAACTTATGTTAAATAGTTAAAGTAAATATTTAATGAGTTATTAAATGCATTATTTAAGGAAAAAGATAAGTTACGGTTTTTCTTTTTAATTGGCCATAAACCTCTATTAAAGAAGGTTTTATGAGTGGGTTTTCCTTGGTAAGCACAAGGTATTTAGTCCTATAAATAGAGGTTTAAGGGATTCATTGTTGATGAGCTGACAAATATATAATCCCTAAATCTCTCTCCATCTCTTTTGTTTAATCGATCAACCAAAACTCAAAAGGGTTTTCGGTTCTTGTGTTGGTTCGATCCAAGGGGAAAAACCACAAGGGTTTCATCGTGATTTTACGAGATCGTGGTGGTTTTATTGCTTATCACTTAATAGTACTAGCATACTTAATTGTTTGCTAAAGACCGTATCAGTTGTGTGGACAGCTTAGATGGAATCATCTTTGATTTCTTGTGGTTTTCGCGTGGTATTTTACACACGACGTATATAGAAGACGGTGTTTACGGTTACCTTTAAACGGTGTATCGTTTCGTGCTAAAAGGTACATGTTTTCTATCTTGTTAATTATTGTGTTCTACACGTGACCATTTATTCCGCTGCGTACTCGTGTTAATTTAATTGTTAATTAGATCATAAAGGTGATGATACATGGTGTTGCATGCTGGCGATACAAGACATGATTGTCTAACAGAGATGAATGCCTAATCTAAACATCAAGAACTCTACGTTTGGTATGATTGATCTTTTTTGATAAGAATCCTTCAATTGATGAAGATGATATTAGCTCTAATCTTGTTATGGTGAATCTTCATATGCAAGTGTGTTAATAAATGATGATAACAAGAAATAAGAACTCTAAGCATGCCTTGATTGATCTTTATGTAATAATATGCTTTCAACAAATGAGAGTTAGAAGCATCATCATCATGGGTTAAAGAATGTTTTGAAGACTTGAGAATGTGTATTTTTACATTGCAAAAGCTTGGTTTGAATGTGGATTAAATGGTGGCTTAAACAGGCAAAGTAGTGGCTGAATTCATAAGGTACGGACCCAACCTGGGGGCGGATATTTTAAAGATCCGTAGATCTTGAAAGATTTGTCGAGGTCTCATATTGCCGTTTTGAATTTGGTTTATTCACATGTTATTGTTCTTTCAACAACTGTTCACTTATTTTGAAATGCTCCTAAAAGTGTGTTTTTGACTAACAAATAATATTTGAATTTGTAAATATTTGTGGATGTTTACTTAATCAAAAAATAAAATGATTTGGCCTCATTATCAAATCAAATTATGTTTTCTCTTAATTAGAGGTTTATGTAAGCTAGATTATCTAAATTTGAATCATTTTAATAAGTGGAAGATTTTTGCTACTAAAAATGAGGCATGAAAACATTTTGATTAAGTGAAACTAAATTTGTTTATAGAAAAGTAAATAAAACTTTTGTGAAAGTTTATAAAAATATGTAAGGATACATATAATGATGTAAGAGACTTTACAAGATAATAAAAGTGTCTTGATGCTATAAGAAATCAATGCAATTTTGATCATTAGGCTAGTTTGTGAATTTGTGTTCATACCTTGTATGAAATTTAAATAAGTTCAAAAAAGAATGATTGAAATTGTAAATGCTTAATGACTATAAAATATATTTTAAACATGAGTTTTGATATATCCTCTCACTCTTTATGCCTACTTATCCTCCTAACTACATAAAAATATAACACATGTTTTTCACTAATTATCTATCTTCATTTGAATCGTCTGTTTTTTCACATGTGAAGATTCTAAAAGTAGGAGGATAAGTAGGAATGTTTAATACGAAGAAATATCATTTCTCTTTAAACATTTTCAATGGTTTGCTAGATATTTTGATCATAACCCAACATAACAAACATATTCAAACATGTATTGAAGCATGAGAAGACTCGAGATATCGAAGACATGCTGAAAGGTGTTGAGGCATATGTTTAGACAATTTATAGTTACGAGTAACTTACACATTATAAGTTATATATATTACAAGTTGCATGTCAGTTTGTATTGAAACATAAGAAATCGATTAGTTTAAATATTTTTTTTGAGTAATTATAGTTTTCGATATTTTGGCCGACTAATTTAAAAGTTTAAACCCATCGTCACGCAAACTTAGTTTAAATATCTTCTTATACGCATTAACAAACTATAATCGTAGGCATAATTTACATGTTGCTAACAGTTTGCTTATAGTATATGAACTCATTTGCAAAATGGTTTTATAGTTTATAATAGTATATGAACTCATTTGAAAAATGGTTTTATTAGCGACAAAAACATAACCAAATATGATTAAGTGCACAAATGTTTTTGAACCGTAACACTAGGAAAATGGATCAAATGCATTTAAAATGCATTTAAAAAAATTTAATGTTTTTAACAACAATTAATACTACCTCAAAAATTTTATGAGTGTCTCGAGACCCATGAAAGCCCCCTGATTAGTGGTTCATTCGTGACCATAAATATATTGTTCATCTCCGGATGTGAAAACGAGTTTTTCATGGACTTATTTCTCCATAACAAAACCAATTTGTCGTTTTATTATCAAGAAATCCACTTGGAAGTTAAAATTTGGGACCCATATTGAAAACGAAAAACCCTTCAAAGATAAAGTTATGTCATCGTCATGTTGATGTAATTTTCACTGTTCCAACGGTCAATTTCAAAAACCAAAAAATTAAAATAATAATAATAATAAATCCAAATCATCACTAGAAAACCATAGGTGTGTTATGGTCTGGCTGAAAAAAAAACAATATTTTCCACAAAATCTTTTTTACAAATTAAAACAAGAAATATAAAATTTGCATAGACAAATATCAATTTTCCTGACAAACTCTTTACGAAATAAGATAATCTGCATTTAATAATTTAAACACATTCTCTAAATATTACTCTTTCCGTTTCAAAATAATTGTCTCTTAAAAAAAACACGAAATTTAAGCAAAAAAACATACTGTAATTATTATTGATTACTCTTTCTTACTTTTTTTATAAAATGATAGTTTTACCTTTAACTAATTAATTACTGTTTTCTTTAAGGTTTATAATAAATAATAGTATCAAATAAGGATAATATTGTAATCAACATCAAACTTTTCTATCTATTTTTAGTAGTAGACAATTAATTTAGAACATTCTAAAAAGAGAACATGAACAATAATATTAGGATGGAAAAAAAACCCTCTATTTTTCTTTAACTAAACGCATCCATAACATCTTGAAGATGTTTATGATTATGAAGGTGTGTTATGGTCTGGCTGAAAAAAAAACAATATTTTCCACAAAATCTTTTTTACAAATTAAAACAAGAAATATAAAGTTTGCATAGACAAATATCAATTTTCCTGACAAACTCTTTACGAAATAAGATAATCAGCATTTAATAATTTAAACACATTCTCTAAATATTACTCTTTCCGTTTCAAAATAATTGTCTCTTAAAAAAAACACGAAATTTAAGCAAAAAAACATACTGTAATTATTATTGATTACTCTTTCTTACTTTTTTATAAAATGACAGTTTTACCTTTAACTAATTAATTACTGTTTTCTTTAAGGTTTATAATAAATAATAGTATCAAATAAGGATAATATTGTAATCAACATCAAACTTTTCTATCTATTTTTAATAGTGGACAATTAATTTAAAACATCCTAAAAAGAGAACGTGAACAATAATATTAGGACGGAAAAAGTAACTGTTTTTTAGAGATTAAAAAACCCTCTATTTTTCTTTAACTAAATGCATCCATAACATCTTGAAGATGTTTATGATTATGAAGACATTAATATTTGGATTTAAGTTATGCAGCTAAAATTTGATTTATGATCATAAATTTTAATGATGATAAAGAAAAAAAATTGTAAGAGAACTCGGTGAGCTAATGCCAAATGCTCGCTATAGCAAAAAATGGGAAGAATGGCGTGCCATAATGCACCGGCCCTCAAGCCATTCTTCCGTTATTCGCACCCACGCCATCTCTTTCACATGTGCCGTTTGGCTTTTTTTTGTGTTTTGTGAGTGAATGAGTATTTTTGGTGAGGTATTTTGTAGGACCCAGTAAGTGTTATTAATATTTTTGTGATAGGAGGTTTTAGTTGGGGATAAGGTGGCAAACGAATAACACGTTATTCGTCGTTGCCTTACCCAGCTCTCTAAGAGATGTTGAAAAATACCAAATTAGCTTATAAATGGGTCCTTTGTTGCACATGCTCGACTTCAGTGGCTTCTATCTAAACGAATGTCTATTTTTCTTTGAAAAAGTTTAACAAAAACTTAATGTTAAGTAAGTTCGTGTATGAAAATTTGTTTAGTAGTTGAAACTGATATTCATGGATCTCGCCACAAGGTCTTTTTTTTTTTTTTTTGAACGGCAATTTGTGGCTACATGGCCCCTAGCCCAGAAAGCGTAGCGAGCCCACACAACCAGGTTGGGTCCAGCCCAGAAGGCAATGGCACCCTTCCCTTTACACGCGCGGGAGAAAACCTCTATCGCCCTAGACAAGACTCGAACATGAGACCTTGCCTAGGAGGGCAAAACCAGGTTGGGTCTAGCCCAGAACACAAGGTCTTTTTTATATTGATATTATAGCTAGTGTCATGACGACGTATCGACTCAAAGTCACATAACCATAAGGTTTTTCACCTTCGTCTCGTGTTCTGGCCTAGTCTTATTTAAAGACTTCTCTATCGTGCTCTAACAACATCCATGGTATTCGCAGATCATCATAAGGATCCTAACCACATGTTATTTGTTTTCTTAAAAGCCAACCTAACACTACTATATGGTGTACCAAAAATTTCAACTTAGATGCAGCTATATAAAGAAATGCAACAGACCATTTAGGTTTTTATGCCAACTTCTTGTCTTTTCTTCCGGTAGTATATATCGTTTTGCTTCAATTTAGGTGTTTTGATGCAAACGTTTCGTTCAGTTTGTTGTTTTTAGACTCTCTTTGTCATATCATCTTCTACCTCTAGGCGTTTGCAAGAATCTAAATTTTAACATACATTTTTCTTAAACTATGTATTTTTGTAAAGTGAGCAATAAATTTAAGAGAAACTAAGTAAAATGTAAAGTTTACATACAATTAAAATTAAAATGATTCATAGTAGGTTCAATCTTTAAACCTAGGAATATTCTTTTAGGGCATATGTCATGGGTGTTTTGGAATATATATTCCTTTTTTTGACTTCTAGTACATCCCTTTTAAGTTCAATTAATTAACTTAAATTTTTCTATAAAATTTTATCTTTAGAAATATTTATATCTATACTATATAAAAAAAGTTTGCATCTTATTATTAAATATTAAAAAATTAAGAAAACTATATTTGAAAACCATAATTTATTCAGTTTAAATAGTGTTTAATCCCTAAATCATCAAACTTTTATTATTTTTCGTTTATAATTAACACATAAACTTTTAATATGACTACAACTATCTGCCGCTATAAAATCTCGTTGCTATGCACGGGTACTCGTCTAATATAAATAAATAGTATAAGACAGTAGTTTATAATTTACAAAAATGAACAATTTCTAAGATAAATATAAATGTCAAGTTTGTCAAAAAATAATGAAGTATTTGTTTCCAACAAGCATCAGTAGCTTAACCATTTTCTTTAGGCAATACCCTGGTGATTTTGATACAATGATTACCGTTTAAGGTTTGCAAAAACCAATTGTTATCGAGTCATCTAGCAAGTAGCTAGAGACGACAAACATGACAAAGTGACGTTACGAGCAAAGATTGGATTCAAAAACAACTCGGTCCACGAGGGGGGGGCGTACACGCTTATGTTCTTAATTGATGGCAAATGGCAATGCACATACGGCCACATAGTTTAACCTGAGCTATTGTGCAACACAATCAAAACCATGACCAAGGATTAATGGATGATAAGTCTATTATGGAAATTGTAACCACATGTTATGTGGCCCTATTAAAGGCGCAGCAGAATCAGAATCCGGAAGCGGGGCAAACGTCGATGGGAAGAGATGGGCAAATTTTCATGTTCAATCCGGATTATCTTCGTGAACAATTCGCGGGGTTGGTGATTCAACGGGGGTTACCATTCAACCACTTTGACCACGAGCAGACAACGAGGGTGTTCCAAAACACTATGCAACCGCGATACACTCATGTAAGTCGTTCTACTCTAAAACGTGATGCAATGAAACTATGGGTAGCGGCTAAACAAGCAACCATCGATGGTTTTGGTAACTTAAATAATAAGGTCAACCTAACAACGGACATATGGTCCGCTCCTCATAATTTGCCCGGTTCTTACATGTGTGTTACCGCACATTGGATTGAACCTAGTACTTGGCAAATGATGAAGCGGGTCATTTCGTTCGAAGAGTTTTCGTTAGTTCACTCGGGTACAAACTTGAAGTATATGTTGGAAAAAGTTTTTGTCATGTATGGTTTGAAAGAAAAAATTTTGTCAATTACTTTGGACAATGCTAGCAATAACACAAGCGCCATGGATAAACTAAAATTAAAATACAACCCACCAATGGGGGGTAGGTTTTATCACAGTCGTTGTGTTGCACACATCATTAACTTGGTTGTGCAAGCTGGTTTAAAGGTCCCCATAATTAATCAAATGAAAGAGTCTTTCAAACAAATGTTAAAGAGTTTTCAAATCTTGTGATAAAATCCGAAAACGCTATAATTAAAGTTCTGTAAGGATGCAGAAAAACCTTGTTAATCTCCAAAGTGGGACGTAGATACACGATGGAACTACCACTTTTGAATGTTTCGAAAGTGGTTTGAAACAGAAAATGACGTTGGTGTATTTTCATGAATATTTGGTCACTAAGAATGGTAGAAGGTTTAAAAAATTTCCGGATGAATATTGGGTTCTTATTGAATCGTTAAACCCATTACTTGAAGTGTTTCAAAATGCTACGGTTATTTTGTCGGGGGTTTACTACCCAACATCTCCATTGGTACTTCAACAGATTTTTTTCATAAGTTGCAAATTATCTGATTTAGAACTTGAGGGGGGGTGTTGTCATGTATGGTTCAACCAATGAAGAAAAAAACTTAAGAAGTATTTTGAAAACATCCCATCGATAATTACTTTGTGCGCCTCTTTAAATCCCTGTTTTAATGTATCCGGGAAGACTAACCTTATTGAGAAATATAAGTCAGGGACTTGGAGTTTGAAGATGATGGTTTTGCAACTATGTCATTGATATGGTTTCACGAATCTTTCCAAGGTTTGTATAATATGTATTATACACATTATGGTACCAAACCCAGACTCAATCAACAAGTGTGGGGGTATCTTCATCGGGGTGAGTCGGATCCTTATGCTCGTTTAATTGCTACACGTTAAACCAACATAAAAAAAGGAAAGGAAGTCAAGGGGTGATCCTACAATGGCCTACCCGAGTAATAGCAATATCTTCAAAACGAATTTGCTCGAGACTTCAGCCCAAGGACTTTGCATCTTATGAAGTATTGTGGTTTTTGGAATCAAAGGAAAATCAGTTTCCTGTTCTATCCCGCATGCCATGGATATAATTAAGCGTCCCAAGCTTCTTCGTAGTCTATCTGAATCGGCATTTCAACAAGTGGTAGGTTGTTGAACAAATCCGAAGAACAAGACTAACTCCGAAGTCTTTTAGATATGTGTCATGTGCTTGAAGGATCATTTGCATCTTATTATTAAATATTAAAAAATTAAGAAAACTATATTTGAAAACCATAATTTATTCAGTTTAAATAGTGTTTAATCCCCAAATCATCAAACTTTTATTATTTTTCGTTTATAATTAACCCATAAACTTTTAATATGACTACAACTATCTGCCGCTATAAAATCTCGTTGCTATGCACGGGTACTCGTCTAGTATAAATAAATAGTATAAGACAGTAGTTTATAATTTACAAAAATGAACAATTTCTAAGATAAATATAAATGTCAAGTTTGTCAAAAAATAATGAAGTATTTGTTTCCAACAAGCATCAGTAGCTTAACCATTTTCTTTAGGCAATACCCTGGTGATTTTGATACAATGATTACCGTTTAAGGTTTGCAAAAACCAATTGTTATCGAGTCATCTAGCAAGTAGCTAGAGACGACAAACATGACAAAGTGACGTTACGAGCAAAGATTGGATTCAAAAACAACTCGGTCCACGAGGGGGGACGTACACGCTTATGTTCTTAATTGATGGCAAATGGCAATGCACATATGGCCACATAGTTTAACCTGAGCTATTGTGCAACACAATCAAAACCATGACCAAGGATTAATGGATGATAAGTCTATTATGGAAATTGTAACCACATGTTATGTGGCCCTATGCACAATCTATGCAGAAATAAAGATCATCATGTATTATGGGGTCAATATGAAAACATTAATTAGTAAATGGTTCTATTCAAGCATTTCACATCCTTTGTATCAATTATTTTTTTTCTCATAGGTCCTTTTTTAAAAAAACAATGATGGGCCTTTATGATTTTCAGTTATGCAATCAATTGTGGGCTTCAAATTGAAAGACAATCTCTTAAGGGTCCCATATGGGACAATTAATAATGTGAATCCTCATGTACATGTATTGAAAAGCAGAGCAATAAATACACAATGTAAAGAAGTTGGCAATAAGTAGTTGATTAGATATTGACATAACATCACATATTAAACTTACATGGTGACATGATGTCCAATCTTTCCCCAGTGTCGCAACAAGCCATATGCGACATGGCCTTTGTGAAAATTGACTGCTTTCTATAATGCAAAAAGCCCGGTTTTGAATTTAGAAGCAAACAAGTGGTATCAGATCTAACAACAATCATTTACAAGAAGATTTGGTAAAGTGGAAGCGATGAAGGTGGGACCGAATGCCGACACGAGTTAAGCTAATTACATAGGGTTATGCTAGCAATATCTTAAAAAAATTGTCACTTTCCGTGAAGAGAACTAAAATTATTAGCATATTTTTCCTCCATTTTTATGGATTCCGTATTCATTTATTAGCCCAGCCTGCAAATGTGACCCTGAAAACAAAGACCACGTTTTACTCAAGAAGACGATTATGAAAAGCAGACTATCTTACTGAACGTACATCTAAGTAGGCATGGGAAAAGGGACACTTTCTTGTCAAGAATGCATTCAAGTAGGCATGAAAAAAGGAACACTCCGTCTTGTCAAGAATGCACTTACATGGTGGAAGACCAGCGTACCCCGTTCGGCTCAGGAACCATACCTACGAAAATTATAACACCATAGTCAAATTCATAATAATGGTACAAACCTATCCTGATAACAAAACCACATTGCTGAAACTAATGGAACCAAAACAGTTTAGATAAACGTCCTGTTTGTGTCCCAATTGTCAAATGAGTTCTTTGACTTCATAATCAACAGGAATTGTGCATATGTTTATAAAATGCCTGATCACATGATTATGACTGCATAAAATATATTCAAATCCTGGGTATAAATGTCATTTTTGTAACTACATGGATCACTGTATTGAAAGGAATATAGATAACTACTTACACTTAAAAAAATTCTATTAGATGACAAGATAGCACTTTTAGCTACCCACCCTTGGCTCTATATCTCTTTTTTTTTTCGTGTTCACCTAAAGGATCACAGTGTTTCGAGATCAGCTCACATAACGTAGTGGACAGTATGATATCACTTACATCTCTTAGGATTGAAAATAACATCACGTTTTAATCAGACTTGTGTAGTGGACAGTAAGATATCCCCTGCAAAGTGATGTGGATTCTAGTGTTTGAAAAAGGAAAGAGTTACATTAGAGTTTAAGTCCTTAAAAATCAGGAATTGTTAGACATAAGTTGGTAATATTGGCTATAAATGATATTAGAAAGCTAGACGTATCAGATATTGGTGAATGGAGAAGCATTATGAGATCAGAAGACGACCAGGAAGTCAAATTAAATGTAAACCACGAATTCAAGCAAAAAGAGACAAAGAGGGTGATCATCGTGCATAGAACATGTACCTTAATTACCGCTAATTGTGTACTAATACTTTCTATAAAGCATTTAAACTCCCCAGTCCCCATCAAGAATCAGATCAAACTTACCCTCCACTACACTACGGAAAGTAAATCCTGTTCTAATCCATCCCAAACTGACAGCTCAATCATTTTCAGCACAAATCACATACTGGACGAACACAATGAGCACCCTTTGCGGGGTTGAAGAGGTAAATCTTCACAAATTCTTCCTTATGACCAACTCTAAGGTAGTAAGCTTCATTTTGGATGTCATTTCATTAGTCAAAGAGACTTAACATGATATAATCAGACCGTAAGTTAAGGTGCTTGGGATTTAGACGTGTAGTGAATCCTTAAACGCTTCCGGGACTTCATTGTTCTGTTTCATGTCTATACCTTAACCAAAATTCTAGTTCACTTTCAAATATAATAACATGTTTACCATTAATATTTTATCAAACAATAGTATGGGTGATCTCAGCATTCTATCTTTTGTTGGTTAATTCCAAGGGAACAATTGTTTTTGGGTCATCCATATTAATGCCAAACTTCTTAGGTCATGGTGAATTCAGTGATTCAATATTTGAGTGTGGTACTGCTATAAATAGTCTCGTTTAAAATGATTAAAGTGATTCTCATGCCATCAGCCCAATTAGATATGGTCAGATTCACCGCACTGCCAACTACTTTGAAGATGAACTTTTAGAAACTTCAAGTTTAAGGATGATATAATACGCATTTGCGTTATGCCTTTGCCTTTGGGTGCGAGATGATGTGGCTATATAGATTTGGTCACTTCTAGCGTTATCAATGGTTATGATCACCTAATCGGATCACAATCTTATCCCAACGCATGCCTTTGCCTCTGGGTGCGAGATGATGTGGCTTTATAGATTTGGTCACTTCTACCGTTATCAATGGTTATGATCACCTAATCGGATCACAATCTTATCCCAACTCCCTATAAGACTTTCAAATACCGACTAAATATCCACGGAAGGTGAAAGAGCCTTAAATTTACATTTTGTCTTAATAAATACTCACAAATAAGCTCAAAATTGAGAAAAAGTTCAATTATCATTTCAGTTTGACATCTAATGATTTTGAATATCAACCTATCCCATCTACTATTTGACTAATTTCCCGAAGTCACTTTGACCACAAAGGCCAAATAATGTATCCATATCACTTGGTTATAACGAATCAAGGATGATTCAAGGAACATTTACAACTCGAGTTGAGTACATTAAACACAAGTCATCCTTACCTAGTCAATGGTTGATTGGTCCTCTAGTTTGAGAAGCATGGGATTCTTAGAAATTTAACTGCGGAAACCACTGTTGGTTTGGAAGCCTAATGTCGCCATATTACATTGTTGCTACGGGATGCTACCTATAGCGTACTCAAGCTTAAGCCTTCTAATAACTAGAAGCTGTAGAAGGAACTTCTTTGACTAAGTTACTTAGCAAGAAAGGATATATGCTGTTCTAGATTAACTATAAATGCCAACACTGGTGGAACTCTTAAAAGGGAGGGGAAAGTCCTGCCCCCCTCCCGGAGAAAAAAAAACTAACATTCTCTGATTTCTTATTCTCGGCACGTGCACTAGTTACTTATGTTTTAATACCTAATGTTCAAATTCTGCCATGCCAATCACCAATTGCAGAAGTATCATTTCTCTCTTTGATCAAGTGTAATTATGATTTTCAGTCACTTCGATTCCATTAACTGATATGAGTAACTCTATAGTATAGAGCATATACTATATATACACAGGTTAACATAACTCTGTACAATATAATCAGCATTGCAATTACAGACTATAGGGGAAGGTCCAAACAAGAAAGAAAAGGATCTCGAGAATAGCAAGAACCAATCTAGACGATTGGATAAGAATTTCTAAACATATGTGAATTCTCACCTATGCGGCATGTGCATCAGTTCTCGTTTGAACATCCCACACAGAATATATACTAAGAAAAATTAAGACATCTTACAGGAAGCTCACAAAGCAGCTGCTAGCGATCACAATGCAGAACTTAAGTGTTGATCTCATTACATCCATATCCCTCTTTAATGCACAAGATTCTTTCAGTTGTCCCAAGTGAATTGGTAGCAATAATCATCTAGGGAAGATTCATAAGTCATTAAACAAGCACCAACAGCAGCTGCAACAAATAAATGTAAGTCTCATAGTCGACTATGAAAGAAGTGAATCTATCTGAAATTTTATAGTCTTAAGCCTAGGAATAGTAAAAAATCATTAAATATATATAAAATAACTAAGTTGCGAAATTTTACCCAAAAAAATAAAACTAAGTTGCCAATGGAAACTGGAACAGTCCCAACAGTAATCAGATATCTTATCCGAGACGACTGAAATAGTAATTCTAAATCACTCAATTTCCACATAGAAGTCGAAATGTGAGCAGTCAGTCATTTTCCAAGTAGAAGTCAAATTTGAGCAGTCAGTCATTTTCCATGAAACGCTTTAGTTCCGGAAGCAACAAAGTTTTCTCAATGTTAAGTTATATGGAGGCATAACAACGATGTAGAAATATGAGCACCGATATCTTTGGCCTCACAAGTTGATCAAGTACACGTTAAGAACATGGATCACTTTGAAGTCAGATAAGACCAGGGTAAACGTCAATAGCCGTGTGGGAACAACGGTATTTACAACAAGCATCTCAGATAGACTGTATTTTCCAAACCCAAAATAGCAGGCTGTCACAGTTACCTTCAAATCAACTGAAGTTTGGTTAAGACACATAGGACCAAAGACTTAGGGGCAGTCAAATCAAAATTTGAGAGACTTGGGTCTCTCCCCACCTATATGTCTCACGTCCTTCTCATGCGTACATGACTTGATATAAATCCCCGAACCCATGATCCCCGAGACCCCAACTAGTTATACCCAGAGGGATCAGTCCTTTGATACCATTTGTATTACTACACGCTCAATAATCCAAATGAGCTACAACATGGTAATAAGTTATTCGTAAATGACCAAAAGGATTATAAGGGGCACGGTGTTCATAATCCGACTGTGGGATGAGTGTCACGAACTCCCAATATTTTATTTCTCACGTCCTCATCAGCCCTAAATAGAAACCCAAATAGAGTTCCACAACCATTATCCCTTCCGATCAACCAAACCTATAGGGTCACTTTTCTTATATAACTTGTCACGTTTCAAACCTCAAGTAGCAAACTGAAAAATAATAATTTTTTTACCAGATAAAACCATTTGATCAGGGACATAACTAAATCCTTCAAATCATCACATATACACTAAACCTTTCCAAGTATTTCATTCGCCAGAGGGTGGGATCCAACTATGTCCTGGTTCTTTTACGACCAGTCTGTTTTTCATTATCCCTTGGATTCTTAAAGCATCATTCCATCTACCACTAGAAGCATACAAACTAGATAAAAGTGTATATGCAGCGCTACAGTCGTGATTCATGGCAAAAATGGCTTCTGCAGCTCTTTCGGCCAAATTTATATTTGAATGCATCTTACAAGCACTAAGTAAAGATAGCCAGATAGATCTATTTGGTTCCATCGGCATGCTTTTAATTAACTCTTCAGCTTTATATAACTTCCCCTTACGCCCTAAGATATCCACCATACACGCATAATGTTCAAGCTTCACCGTCACAGATCCTTTATGAGATAAGAAATCAAAAATGCATTTTCCTTTGTCTAACATCCCAGAACGACTACATGCGGAAAGTAGCCCGGTAAACGTTATATCATCAGGTGGCACCCCATAACGTATCATTCGGTTAAAAAGGACTAATGCCCACATTCCATATCCATGTTGGGCACATCCAACAATCATCGAATTCCATGAAACAATGTTCTTATCAGCTATTTCTTTGAATACAGACAAGCCATCATTGATATTTCCACACTTGGTATACAATACAATGAGGGAATTGCCTACAAACGCATCACTTTCAAGTCCAAACTTAATCGCTACTCCATTAATCTCTTTCCCTTTATCTAAAGCCTCCAATTCACAACACGAATTTAAGGCACTAGTAAATGAAGATTGATTTGGAAGAACACTGAATCTAAACATGTCACGAAATACTTCCAACGCCTTCTCGTATTTGCAATTCAAACAGTATCCGGTTAACAGAGACGTCCACATTACCACGGATTTAACAGATGTCTCACTAAAAACTTTGCAACAACTATCAATATCCTTGCAATGTGCATACAACATAATCAACGGAACCACAATATATGTATCTAGGAAGCACCCACGTTTCACTACATGACCATGAATCACAACACCTAAACATAAATCCTTAACATTCACACAAGCAGTTATGACAGACGTAAACGTAACTGCAGTAGCCCGAACACCACAACCCAACATTTTCTTAAACATAACTAACGCTTCGTCACTCTTCCCAGCCTGATCAAGCCCACTAATCATCGATGTCCAGGAAACCACACTCTTATCTGTCATCTCATCAAACAATCTCACACCATCTTCCACTCGCCCATTAACAAAATACCCATAAATCATCGCATTCCACGCAGCCTCATCCTTCACAGGCATCTGATTAAACAATCTTTCCGCATCTTCAACCCTCCCATATCTCATCAACCCATTAACCACCGTCGTCCAAGAAACCACATTTCGCTCGGGCATTGCATCAAACAACTCAAAACCCACATCCAAATTCCCAAAATCAAAACACCCTTTTAACATCGAGTTCCACGTGACACTATCCCGCTCTGGCATTTCGTCAAACACCTTCAATGCGTCACGAAACCGGTTGTTCCGTAAATAGGTTTGGATCAGTTTAGTACAAGAATAAACATCTGGGTATCTTGGATTGTTGTTAAAGACAAAAGGGTTGTTGTGGTTTTGGTTTTTAAGGTGATCAGATGTTGTTGTTACATGTGTGATAGTAGTACTATGTTTGACATGGTTTGTTAAAACTGTAAAATGTTTTGTAAGTAAGATTGTAATAGAAATATGTAATGGAAATTTGAATTTGCTAATCATAGCACATTCGAATTCGGTTACAGATTTTTAAATATTGTTTAAAATTAGGCGCCAAATTATTGCTATGGGTAGGTAATGTGGGTGGGTTTTCTAGTATAGGGGTGTTTGTTTTCGCTTACAGTGGTGCTATGGTGTGTGGTTTTTTAGAGGGTTACAATTCAGGTCGGGTTCAGGTTGGCAGGTTCGGGTTGACAGGTCAGAATACCTCAACTTGAACCTGACTCATTTAAATAATCACGTCAGCTACGCCAACCCTAACCTGTTTACACATAACCCGAACCTGACCCATTTAACCCCTATATATACTTGGGTTGGCGGGTTAAATAGGTTACACGGGTTGAATAGGTTAAACGGGTTTCAGGTTGATTCATTTAACCCATTTTATATACAAAAGTTGGCACTTTACACGGGTTAAACACGTTAAATGGGTTTGTGGGTCTACCCGTTTAACCAATTTAACTCATTTAACCGTATAATAAAATATAGATAATTTTTAATTTAAGAAAGAAAAATCTTAAACGGGTTGGCGGGTCGACCCGCTTAATTTATTCTCAACCCGAACCTGACATGTTTAATAAACGGGTTAGATAGGTCGACCCAACCCCGACCCAAATATATTTAGACTCAACCCGAACCTGTTAATTTTCGTGTCGGTTTCAGGTCGGGTCATAAATTGCCACCCCTAGTTTTTTATAATGTTGCGCTTAAAAATGTGACTTCTCACGACGAAGACTTGCAAAAACATATTAGCTTATAATGTGTTTAATTATAAAACTTTTGCAATTTTACCAAGGATATTTACCACTACATCATGACTTGGAAGGCATGACGCATAGGTACGAGTTCGTGCAAGGGCATGGTTTTGGTAAAATCGTCTGGAGTTTTGATTGACCATTTATCATCCAAAGAACTTGTGTCTTTTGACACATGTAGAGTACGATGTATAAGTTCGTTTTTCTCTTCTTGCGGTAAAAGAGCACCTAAATAAAAGTTAACAAATTATTTTTCTTAACTTGTGTAACAAAGATGTATGCATGCGTCTTTGTACACCTTTTGACATACGTTTTATTAAACTTATGTGATACCATATTTGTAATTTAAGTCAATACCGCCTAATCTAAGACCACTTGCAATTGATTTTTTCTCTACCTCAGGATAATTCCAACACAAGACAATTTTTCTCTACAGGCCAGACCTATGTTAATTAATGCAAGTTCTTACATTGGTGACTTAATCGAGCATGTTTGGTTAAAACCTTGGACCCGAGACATAAAATGAATGATATTTGTTAATTTATACATATATTTAATACTAAAATCCTTCATTTACATCTTATCTTAATAAATAGCAAAAATATAGATTTTATTGCATATATCATGTAATTTTGTTATTTTATATTGTAAGTGATTTTATTGGAGCATCGAGACAAAAGACGGAGTTTTGAAAGATTACACTGAGCCTAAATAAATAAATAAAACTCAGCCCAGCTCATATAAAAGATAAAAGGATTTAAGCATGAAAAGATATCACAAAAACCAATTTGGTCTGGTGGTGGACAGTATGTCTTAACTAAAAGGTCAAGTTCAATGAGTTTTGCTACATCCACAAAATTTATACAAATAAATATCCACAAATATGAGTTAGTTATATGTGATTGGTGGCTTTTGTTACAATTTCTCTCTATTCTTTTTTTATTCCACCAATCATACATAACCAAATCATATTTGTGAATGTTTGTTTGTATAAATTTTATGGATATAGCAAAACTCTTCAATTCATCCTTATGGCATAATTTTTAGTTATCCATATTTTACCTGTGGAGCTCCACCGTTACCAGATTTTACCCGGACAAAGCCCAATAAGACACCTAGCCCACTCTCGCACATTCCACACCACTTTGAGTGTGATTACAAGAACCCTACATATATATCAAGGGAGTAGAGGTGCGCAAACAGGTTAACCGGTCCCGGTTTCGGTTTTGGTCAAACCTTAACCGGTTAGGGTCAAACCATGCAAAAACCAGTTCGACCGGTTAACCGGTTAGGTTAGGAACCGGTCGAACTGGTTGAAAATCATAACCGGTCTAACCGGTTTGGTTTCGGTTCCTTAACCGGTTCCTATATTTTTTTTTCGTTTTTCGTTGTTTTTTGTGGTTTTATACGCAATAAACTGAATAAACTTCAACTTTTTTTAATACGAAACGAAATACATCAAACGAAAAGGAAAATACATCGGAAACGAAATACATCGGAAAGGAAAATACAACATAATACATCGGAAGTGGAAAAGCTAATCGTCAATGTCATAGTTCGTCAAATCATAATCAAAATCGGGCTCTTCTGCTCCCGAACCGGATGCCATGGTGCCTTGGCTAGCAGCATCTAGTGCGATTTCTTCATCGGATAGTGGTGTGGCTTCATTATCTTACACCTCGATAGTCAAGATCTCTTCTTCAAAGTCTAGGGCGCCTTCAAAAGAGGATATGTGTTGTTTACGCTTTTGAGCGTCCAAGTGATCCTTCAAACACATGCACATCTCTAAAGAACTCGGTGTTAGTTTTGTTCTTTGGATTGACAACACCCTTCCACTTGTTGAAAAAACGGATTCGGAAGCTACCAAAGTAGCTTATACACTTAGTACATCCATGGCCATGCGGGATAGAACGGGAAACATTGACTCCTTTGATTTCCAAAAACCCAAGACATCAAAACCTGCATCAGCATTCGCCAAGTAGAGGGCTCAATCCAATGTGCGATAACACATAGGTAAGAACCGGGCAAACCATGACCAACGGACCAAACATCCATTGTTATGTTGACACGAGCATTTAAGTTAAGAAAACCATCAATTATTAATTGTTTAGCCGTTGCTCATAATTTCATTGCATCACGCTTAAGAGTTGAGCGACTTACGTGATTGTATCTTGGTTGCATAGTATTCTGAAACACTGTTGTTTTTTTTTCATGGTCGAAGTGGTTGAACGGTAACCCTCGTGAAATCACCTAACCCGTGAATTGTTCACGAAGATAATCCGGATTGTACACAAAAACACTCCCATCTCGACCCATCGATGGTTGACTTGGTTCTGGGGTCGTCTTGAGTGCCACACAATGCGGGTGAGTGAAATGAGCCCTCAACGTCGAGTTCGATGCTGTCGAATAGAAATTGAAGCAATGAATACATTGAGCTTTTTAAGTGTTGTCCAACATCTTGAAAAGGTTGTAGTGACTCCAAATTTCGGGGTTTCGTTTGCATGGTAGAATTTCAACAATCGTTGGTGCACTTGAAGAACCAACACCGGTGGTACTTGAACTGCCTTGATTTACCATTAGTGATTAGTGAATGAAATTCGGTTTTGCTTTGGAGAGTTTTTTTTGCTTAAGATTGCGAGTTATGTAAGTGGTGATTGAACCATTAACATAACTCTTCTATTTATACTTAAACAAACGGGTAAAATGACAAGCACTACACCCAAAATATCAGACAAACGCTCCTCCACGGGTCCCCCCAGGTGAAAAAAACTAGATTCGAAATTTGAAAAAAAAAGTACAAAAACTGGTTCTAACCGGTTGCCGGTTTGGTTAACCGATTACATTAACCGGTCCTCTAACCGGTTGAGCTGCCAAAACCTATAACCGGTCCCAAACCGACGGTTTGGCTAAAAACCGGACCTGTTTTGGTCAAACCCGGTTTGGACCGGTCCCGATTTTCGGTTAGCCGACCGGTTCGGTTAGAAAACCGGTTTTTCTGGTCACCTCTACAAGGGAGCAACGCCTCATTTTCGATCATCTCTTCTTTTTTTACTTTTTTTTACTGTTTAATTTTAATTTTAGTTTTGTAGATTTACATTTATTTAGTTTAGGGTGTGTTTGTTTAATTAAGATGTTTTGAGTCTGACTATCACATCTTACTAGTAAGAAGTGGCTATAAACTTATAAAGTATGAATCTAAATAAAATAATGTTGTTTGTTTTTTTATAATTGTCTAAATAAGTCATTTGAATTACTCAAACCGAAATAACAAAAAGATACAGACGAAACATGCAATTACCCACACGAACGACTTTTGCCATTTACTAAAACAAAAATAACAACAAACTTACAAACACATGTTAAATGGGTCATTTTTTTTAACCTTATAAGGCCCAGCCCAACTTGTTTTTGTATATATTTCAAAAGTGAAACCTTAAACATAAGTACTTTAGATCTGGCATCCTTCGCCGTACTTTAGATCTGGCCTCCTTCGTGTCTCTTAGTTTTTAAAACAAGGTTCTTATGTGATCTTATATGGCCTACAAATTTTTCTTGTTTTCTTTGTTAAATTAAAGGTATGTTTTTGCTTAAATATCATTTTAACCATTGTTTGTACTTTATTTTACACTACATTTAACTACTGATCAAGAGTTTTGGAGGGTTTGAAGGTGGGAGGCTATTGAATAAGAGGTAGTAAGACTTAATCACCAAGTCTGATTGGAGTAAGATGTGCATTGTGTCTACCAACGTCTGACTCTAAAAAAACAATCAAAGCGTGTGACCGCGTCTGACTCGTCAGATGTCAGATGTGATTCAGATGTTTTTGGCAAAAACAAACACATCTTTACTTTTTAAACTTTGTATTAAATTCTAGTTCAAGTAAACTTTTTAATCATTATTAGTTTATGATTTTGTTTTACTGATTTCAAGTATTTATGTTAATGTTTTAGTTAAATCACCTTTTACCCATTTAATCTTTATTTTTACCTTCTCGAATTACTCTTTTTATAAACTTTCCTTTACAAGCTTTTAATTTTATGTTTTTAAGCAATAAAATTAAAATCTTTTTATAAAAATATCATTTTTAAGTCTCTTTATTTTATAAAGTTTGCATTTTTATAGTTTTAAATATAAAACTAAGAGTTTTTAGTGTAAAAGTTGATTACTTTATTGTTTTAAGTGGTGATTAAAAGGGTGTTTATGAGGAATCAAGCAAGATTATCGGTTTATTAGCTTGGAGATGGGTATATTTGGTATTATTGAAATCTATCGTATCATCTCGCTCGTTAACCCGAATTTGGTGACTTCTAATCTGAAGAATACTAGTAATCTATGATAAACAATCAAGAACTAGAGAGAGAGTGAGTGGAAGGAAGGTTTTGTTTCTAGAGAGAGAAAGTAAGAAAACATGAAATGCATATATGAAAAGTGAAATACAAAAACCAACCAACCAACCACCTCTCCAAGGCATGGAGAGGTGTATATATAGTCCTATGATGGTCGGCCATGGGCCTTAACGGGCTTTCCATGGGCCTTGGGCCAGACTAGCTTACTAGACTAATCATATAACAAACTACGGGCTAAGACTATTACAACTTGGAAGTGACTAGTAATCTATGATAAACAATCAAGAACTAGAGAGAGAGTGAGTAGAAGGAAGGTTTTGTTTCTAGAGAGAGAAAGTAAGAAAACAAGAAATGCATATATGAAAAGTGAAATACAAAAACCAACCAACCAACCAACCAACCACCTCTCCAAGGCATGGAGAGGTGTATATATAGTCCTATGATGGCCGGCCATGGGCCTTAACGGGCTTTCCATGGGCCTTGGGCCAGACTAGCTTACTAGACTAATCATATAACAAACTACGGGCTAAGACTATTACAACTTGGAAGTGACCGATACTTTTCTTGTTTCCAACAACCACCCAAAGCGATTTCGATCGATTTCATCCGTTTTCGACCGATTTTGTCTGATTTCGACCGATTTCGACCATTTTTGTTCGTTTTTGACCGATTTCGATCGTTTTCGACAGTATTCGACTGTTTTTGATCGATTTTGACCGTTTTCGTCCATTTTCGACCGATTTCTACTGTTTTTGTCTGATTTCAATGGACTTCGACCGATTTCCACCGATTTCAACTGATTTCGACCGTTTCTACTTATTTCCATCGATATCGACCGTATTTGACCGATTTTGACCATTTTTGACCGATTTTGACCGTTTTCGTACATCTTC
>BQNB010073343.1:2264-32151 GCA_026074375.1 Tanacetum coccineum
GATTTCCATATCAGCTTGCCATTGGGTTTGCCTCGAATGTACCTGTATATACGAATCTTCCAAGAATCGTAGTCACTTTCAACCAACATAGGTGGACGAGTATCAGTACCTGCTGCATTTGTTTCTTCATTGGATCCCATTTTAATTTAAGTATGAATGAACGGATCGCAAGTGATTGTTGATTTGTTTGATTTGTGTTTATGTTTTTGTTGTTGTTTGATTATTTGGTCTGGTTTTCTAAATATTTTCCGCTTGTTCGGTTATTGCTAGTTCGATGGTCTTGTTCGGTCCAAAAAGAAAGCTAGTTCGATCCTCTAGTTCGATTGGTTAGATCGGTTCTAAATGAACGATAGTTCGATCCTCTAGTTCGATTGTCCTTGTTCGACCCTTGAGTATAAGCTAGTTCGATCCTTGAGGAGTTAGCTCGTTCGATCCTTGAGGAATTGAGCTCGTTCGATCCTCTCGTTCGGTCCTTGAGGAGTTGAGCTCGTTCGATCCTTGAAGTATAAGCTGGTTCGATCCAAACTTGAAAGTTCACTAGTTCGATCCTCTAAGACTAAACTCGTTCGATCCTCTTGTTCGGATGCACCTTCTTGTTCGATCCTCTTGATCGATCCACTCGTTCGATCCTCCAAGGTTGTTCGATCCTCTCTTGTTCGATCCCTTTGTTCTATCCCTTGTTCGATCCCCACTAGATTTCCACTCGTTCGATTCTTAAACAAAAAATCGACTCTCTTTTCTTGTTGTTTAAATAACACGAATCAAAAGAGAAAAAAAATACTAGATGTTTTTTAAAAACAAAAGAGATGGTTTTTATGATATCAATTTAACCACAAACCATCTATGAACCGAAAATCAACACAAACAATTAATCAAACACAAAAAAATTTCGAAACCCCCTTTTCTTTAATTTTCGAAAATCAAAAAAAAAACACAAACCAAATCAATCCATCAATCTTGTATGCTCTGATACCAATTGTAGGTTCCATGATCATTCATACAAACCTTAACAATGATGTGTAGAATCAAGATGCAGGAAAAATAAAATACTTTATTGATGATTGAAAGAAAACCTTTTGGTGGCTAGAAAAACCCTCACAATAATGACTAGCTAATTTTCTCTCTAAAAAATGTCTAACCTAATTTTTGACTAAACTAGGACTATTTATACTAATAAATAGATTAGCCTAGGAGGCTTTTGAGCTTTGATGGGCTTTTTCATTAAAGGCCCGTTTACATAATATTACATGTTTAAACGAACTAGACTTTTGTCTTGTATCTTCGAGTGACCGACGCTTCTTTGTTCGGGTCCATTTATGTGATCCTAACAATATAGATTTTATAGAAAGCATGTAAGATCTCGGGTTTATGAGGGGTTTTGGTTTTAACTATGTAAATTAAAATTAAACGAAACTACTTTGGTGGGAACTCGTATGGGTAAACAAACGTATTTACTTAATTTACATTACTCATTAGTTTGCTTCTCCTAATCCTATTGCTTTGTCACATTTGTGATGATTTGTGTAACTATTTCCTAGGTCATGAACGAATTACACGAATTCGCCTTCTATGTAATATTTTGTTAAGGCAACACACAGGTAAGGTAGTATGAATACTATTACAAGGCTCCTAAGAGTACATTACATGCATTAAAAACACTTAAGAGTTGATCATCCATAGATGGGTAAGGTAGTATGAATATATTACCGATTAAATCCTTTGTACACAATCGCGTTTCCCTATACGTCTATGCTAATGTACTATTTTATAGCTAGTTTTCTAAAGCCTAATGTGCACATCCATCACAAGAAGCAAATTAAAATGATCTAGTTGTCTAGATCATAAAACTAAATACTACTCGTAAACTCTAAACACTAAATCTTCTACAAACAAGTTTACATGCAATCATAAGTAAAATCCTAGATGGATATAGCCCTATACATGTAAAGAGACCGAAGAATAATAATTACAGCTCAAACAACACATAAACATATTGAAAGATTACAAGATAAAGAACTATCACTAGATTTAAAACATGAGAATAAGCTGATACAAAGGGTTTTCAACACCCTAAAAACGACCTTAAATAAGCTAACAAAAACTCCGAACCTTAATATAAGAAGTCATCTCCTAAAATTTTCACACTTAAAACCCAAAAAACGAGTTTGTATATATAGAAAATAGGGACCGTGACGGCCGTCACTTGTTATAATCCTTACGTCAGCTTGGGGGGGGGGAAAACAAAAGTTCTTGACAGCCGTCAGCTTTGATGTTCCTGACGGCGTCACCAATAATTGTGACGCCGTCTCCAGCCACTGTGTGCATCTTCTTCTTCGATTTTAGTGTAGAGTTGTAGTCTTGTCTGTTTCTTCTCCAAATGAGTCCAACTCACATGTATTTCCTCTAAATGCCATCCAAGTGATAAAAACACAAAAGCAAACAATTAAGCACGTATTTTGGGCATATTTGCATGATTTAAGAGGTTAAATGACCCCGAAAAAATGTATAAAATGACACCTTATTCCATTTATCAATACCCCTGACACTTGGGATTTTGCTTGTTCCTCAAGCCAAATGGCTTTTCTACCTAGACAAAACAATAAGTCAGAAGAGGCATTTAACTTACTTTTGAAAGATTGATTTATGAACACACCAATTAGACCTCGTAATTAAAAGAATGAAAATTATATACTAGCACCTCATAATAAGTGTTTGGATTCTCTTTTTCTCTCGGGTATGTAATGATATATAACAATATGGGAAACAGAAAATTAACACTCATTACCTGTCATAGCATATAAATTACCATAAGCTTGAATAGGATCAAACCTCTACCGCTGTGGCGTAAGCACTTAGGAATTACTATCAAAGAGGTCTTTAAAGGGTTGTGATGTATGGGTGTAAATTAAACGGAAACAAAAACAGATGGGATATATTTGGGCGAATTTGGGGTGGATTTGGGTGGTGGTGAGTTAATTAATATATAAGATTACATGCGAAGGCGTTGCTAAGCCAAGACTCGACCACACTAGGACTAAGATATACAAAATTCTACATCAAACTCTTTCTTTTTCTTTTCTGACTCTTTTTTGACATAAGCATAAACATAAGCAAGATGGCAGCCCGTACATTTTTTTCTTTTTTTATACTATTTTTTCTTTTCTTTTTTTCTTTTTTTTCTTTTTTTCTTTTTATTTTTTCCGTACACTTCTGCCCTGCCATCTGTTGAAACATAATAATACATGACTTGGGGTTTATAAACGCACCCCTACACTTTAGTTTTAGAACTCGTAAACATAAACTAATCTAATGACCCGAACTAAAAGGATCAAAATAACATGGAATGTATTAAGCACATATGGGGGTAATAATTTGACTTTCTTTCCCATTTCTCCATAAAATATAAACTACCATGAATCCCAATCATCCCAAAAGTGTATATACTAATAAAAGACTCGACTTAGCAACCACGTACTCAAGCAATTAATTAACTGGGTTACAATTGTAATAACAATAATGTACTGAAAACGAGTACATACAAGGAAGGCTAAGGCGATTTGGGTGTAACATTTTGGTAAGGGTGTAAACAATGCTCTTCATTAATAATCTGGAATCCACCAGGAAATTACAAGAAGAGCAAAAAGGATATGCTCGGAGGGGTATACTAGGGGTATCTTGCACTAAAAACGAGGATGAAGCAAGGGTGTGGGGATAGTTATATGATCGAGGAGACCATGATAACAAATACAGGTTTAAAACAGGGTTTATCCTAGTGCCTCTTATCATTTAGCAAATCATAATCACATGAATGCCATCTCACTAAGCAGTCTTGGTATGCATCACTAAAACAAGTTCTAGAATTTAATATACTACCGGTACACTCTCATATAATTTTAACTGATACCAATGCTCCAGAAAAAGCGACAAAACCACATATGCACGATCAAATCCATGAACGCGACATATATGATTGCTCATTTCTTAGCTCGAGCAAGCTAAAGGTAAAACTATATTAGGTATCAAAGATGGATACCTGAATTTCTAAAGATCTATGGGCGAACCTTACATGTTTGAGGTGGAATTTTTTTGAATAGTAGGGTTTTTTGTGCTAGTCATATACTTCCTATCCATGAGATGCTAATAATACTCAGTTTTCATCGGTATGTGCCATAAAAAAATAAATTTGGGTTAAAATTACCTTCTACGCTATGTTTCAGTATATTACACATCATTTTAAGGACAAAGCAAATTGCAATTCAAGGAATTATTTCTAAGGCTTATTTCCCCCTACACTTAAATTTAATATTGTCCCCAAAGTTCTAAAAAGTACCCAAATAAATAAATAAAGGGAAAAAAAACTAGTACTCCCCTGATTTTGCTTAATAATGGAGAAGAAACAAGTAATAAGCTGGCTAAATCATCATCCAAGAATTGTTCATATGAAACTCCTAAGAACTCCAAAGCTTCATCTCATCAAATATAACCTGCAAATCAAATATAAGAAACAACTATGCCTGGCGTAAAATCAGCGGGATAATAATATACAATGATATGATTGAGGTTTTGACACTGTGAAAGCGGTAAAGATAGGATGAATGTGCTAGATGAAATCATGGTTTTTTGCGAGTTTTAGGAAAATTATAAATTCTGAAAATTATACAAAATTAATTTTCAAAAATTAAAAAAATACGAAGTTTACTGTAGCTTTTTGGGAATTATATTGATTTGATGATACAAAACAATGATACAAAACAATGAAACAAGAATGAAACAAAAGGAAAACAAAAGGATCAAAGCAAGATGTAAGAGTACATGAAGATTCTAAAAGATTTGATCTTAGAAGATAAAGATAAATATTAGGAAGATTTACATTCCTAATTGTATTATGTTTTCTTTGTAAACCTAGATATCTCTATTATATAAAGAGATATAGGTCGTGAGTTTTAAGTGTGCACAGAAAAATGTAGACGTCTAGTAAAAAGTGTGTGTTATAGGCGCATGGTTCATGTAAAACGCCTAGAGTTAGTTTTGTGTTTAGCATCAAGGATCTTTGATTCCTGTTATAGTTAGATAACCGTTCTACAATTGATCAAGTAGAATTGGGGCTTGTAGTGAATGATAATGAAGAAAAACCTTGTTACAATTACATTGTTCTTATGTTAATTCCGCTATACATATTCTATGAACTTTGTTATTGTTCTTAATCCTAGATGAGATCTAAACAATCTCGAGTTATAAACAATCTAAGGAGTTCTAACGATCTCCACAATTGGTATCAGAGCCACGGGGCTCTTGATCTAGGATCTAAAGGTTTTATTGGTGTTAGGTTTTTGAGCTAATTCAATAAAAGTTTCTGTTTTCGGTAATCTATTCTTATTCGGTAATATTAGGGTTTTGAATAAACCCTAATTCAGGAAAAACAGGAACTATGGTTTTCGGTTTCAAGGTTCAAGAATGCTAAAGATGCGATGGTTTTTATGGGAAGATAATAATGTATGGTAAGGTTTAATAGTCCTCCATTCTAAATCTAAAAGCATCTTAAATATCTTCTATATGGTAATGTTTGCAGCAGGTTATGTTATGATTCGTGGATTTAATTATGGACATGGGATTTGTAATGATGTGGTTATATTTGTTCCCATAAGAAGTTAATACTACTGGTTCGTGATAGAAGATTAATGTTGCTGGTTCATGACAGTAGTAATCCTAAGTAATTACGGTTAATGCTGCTAATGTTATTTTATGTTAATGCTGCTAATATACATTAGTATTTCTAGTTGGGTTTAAGATTGTTACTACTGCTTTGTAGATTTAATACTGCTAGCGTTATAAGCAGTTAGTTAATACTGCTTGGGTTCATAGAGTTTATGCTGCTAGCTTTATTAGATATCGGTTAACAAACATGATTGGATCTCGGATAGAACAGATTTAGAAAATGGCTAGTTTTGGGATTATTTGAAGAATTGGTTACGGAGATTATTGTTTATCACTTATTTGGAGTTGAAGTGAAGTTTTACAGGTACGTTTTCTTATCATATCTTAAACGCCTAACAACGTTTAAAGATAACTTGTTCATTTTATATGGTGTTGACGAAGACTTGCAAAATCTAGCAATGTGTGATTTCTCTTATGGTGCTCAATGCTCACATTTGCTATCATTTAAAGGAGTTACGTTGTTGTGCTCAGTGTCTCATTTAGATGAGGATTTTGTCAAGAGATTGCGATCTATTTATACTTCAAGGAATTACATATGAGTTTAGAGTCACGTGGATAGTACAAGACATAAGACACAAGTTTGTGTTATTCTACTTCTACATCAAGTTTGTTATACTGAGTTTTCTCCATCAATAATCATTACAAAAAGCCTACAGAATTTGAGATTCAAGAGATGGTTAACATATTAGTTTCAGGGGAAGCTTATTGACAAAGTGTTTAACCATCAGGATATATTCATGCACCACTTGAGGGGAAGGTTTTCATTACTACTGCTAGTCATTATTACTACTACTAGTTTAAGTTTCTACTGTTTAAATTCATTTTTTCTTATTGTGCGTAATGGTGGGTAATTTGAGTCATTGGAAGGCTAGATTGGTAGTGTGATATATGGTTTACAGTTGTAAAGATCCAAGTTGCATATCTTCATAAGACCCCTATTGGATTATTACAAAAAGGGGAAGAAGATTACAAAGATATGATTTACAACTTATTAAATGTGGTGGCATGGAGATTTTGATTTAAGGGGAAGATTGTTTCATTCATAGAAGATCAAGATGTTGGTTTTGTAATCATCAAATAGGGGAAGATTGTTGGGAATTATATTGATTTGATGATACAAAACAATGATACAAAACAATAAAACAAGAATGAAACAAAAGGAAAACAAAAGGATTAAAGTCGACATTATGGAATTCTACAAGATGTAGATTACCATAGATACTAGAAAGATTTGATCTTAGAAAGTAAAAGATAAATATAGTAAGAATTTACATTCCTAATTGTATTATGATTTTCTTTGTAAACCTAGTATCTCAATAGATATAAAGAGATGCGAAGGTCGGAGGAGGGGTAATACGCATATAGTTAGTGTTGTGTTATTAGTAGCCGTGCAAGATCTTTTGATTCTAGATAAAGAGTGAGGGTATAACCGTTCTACAATTGATCAAGTAGAATTACATTGTTCTTATGTTAATTCCGCTATACATATTCTATGAACTTTGTTATTGTTCTTAATCCTAGATGAGATCTAAACAATCTCGAGTTATAAACGATCTAAGGAGTTCTAACGATCTCCACATAGCTGGGATGGCGACGCCGTCAGGAAAAATCCTGACGCCGTCTCCAGCGTCTGTAAACAATTTTTTTGTTTCTTGGAAAATTTTCTGCACGCAAATCCTATTAGTTTTTTCCTGGAGAATTACTGCATAAACCATGAGAACAATTTAACACAATCATATGACTCAAACAGACACATAAGACATGAATTAATCTAAACTATTTATTTAATATGCTTGAAATGGTTCTTAGAAACCGGATATTTTCCTTTACAATTTGATGTAAAATACCTTTGATTGCAATTAAGACGAAGTTAAACACAAAACAAAGCATGATCACATAATTCAAACATATAAAAACAAACAATAAATAATTAAAACACACATGACACTCCTAAAATGCATGAAATAAAAGATTAGGTTGCCTCCCAAAAAGTGCTTGTTTTTGTTCAAGTCGCGAGCCTGACTCTACCCTTATTTAAGAGATAAAGGAGAGGGTTCCCCTACACTTAAGGTCAAGTGTGGGTGATAGTAACGGTACACACCATTGTAGTGAGAAGGAGCCATATATTAAAAAAATGGTTGTTGGATTATATGCTCCAATTGGTGTGTTTCTTTAATCCTAACCTTCTTTACTTCTTTAAGCCTAACGGGTAAATTAAGTCCTCTTCCTAGAAAATAAACTTCTTTAGATTTTAATTCCCAATCATCTTCTATCACCTCCAAATTTGAAAAATCAACTCTTAGAGATTCACTATATCCTAATAAACCTGGCTTAAATCCATAATGTTTCTTATTGTCATCTATACATGGGTGATAATAGCAATACATATCCTTAGGGTGGAAAGATGCTACGTGTGGTGAAGGCGGTGTATGAATGGTCAAATTATCTACTACTTTCATCCTAAAACTATCCGGACTATGTTGTTTGATGGGTGGTTCGGGGCCTCTTTTGTCTCCTAGACTTATATCTAAGGGTGGAAAATTTGGTAAGAAATTTGGTTGAGGCTCCGGTTCATCAAAATTAGGAACTTCCCTAGATCTAAGAGGAATATCATGATTACAAGTATTTAAGCCTAAATTCTCTAGTTGTGTTTTGTCTAAAGGTTCTACCTCCATCGAGATTCCTATAGTTTCTTCTACTTCTTCCTGGTAAGTCACGGGCGGTGTGTATACCTCAAATGATGGGAGGACTTGTGGGGTACTTTGTGAGCTTGAATTATCCACCTTATCCCATGATATGCACCTAGGCATCTCAAACCAAACATTTTCATTGCCAAATAATTCATTTGCTTCGGCCTTCAAACTTGCTAATTCTTGCTTTGTAATAGCTTTAAAAGGTTTGTCCCACTCTTTTTGTCCTTGGGCAAAATTTTCTCTAGTTTCCCATGCTTCTTCAGCACTTAATTTCCTAAGGTCCCCATCTACAAAAAAGTTAAGGTCTATTTGGGTGTAGTTGTTGACACTAATATAAAAGAATTGAATTTGGGTCCATAAATTGAGGCCATAATAAGGGACACTTTGGATTAAGTTTTTGAAACTAGTCCACACATAGTAAAGAGATTCATCTTGATGTTGTTGGAACATCAAAACATCATTTTAGAAGGGTTCAGCCAAACATTTTGATCTATTTACACTAGAATAACTATACCTATTCATTTTAAATGAAAACTTTACTTACAATATAAACAAGAGGGTTTTTACGAACAAATGGAACAAAGAAAAGATAGAATACAAGAAAGCAATTTGACAGAAATTAAAATTCTCACTTGATAGGATCAAGCGAGTAGACCTAAGCTAGATAAAATTCGAAACCTATACTATTCCCCATGCAACGGCGCCAAAAACTTAATGTGCGGTTGTTGTACACAGTAGTTTTATAACTTCCTAAGCAGAGTACCTAATTGTTGTAGTGTAGTATAGTAAGGACTCGGGGGTTGTTATCGTTCTCTAGGGGAATAGCATGTGAAGGCTCGAACTAAATCTAATTGAGATCTAAGAGGTTGAAAGAAGATTATTTGTGTATTTCTATATATTTATGAAAGAATGTAAAATCTCGGGTTTTAAGAGGTGGTTTTGGTTTTAACTAATTAAACTAATATTTAAACTAAACTACCTTGGTGAGAACTCGTATGGGTAAACAAATGTATTTACTTAATCATGCATTACTCAATTTGTTTCTCCTAATCCTATTGCTTTGTCACACTTGTGATGATCTGTGTAAATATTTCCTAGGTCATGAACAATTACACGAATCCGCCGTCTATGTAATATTCCATTAAGGAAATGCACAGGTAAGGTAGTATGAAGACTATTACAAGGCCCCTAAGAGTACATTACATGTATTAAAATATTTAAGAGGTGATCACCATAGATGGGTAAGGTAGTATGAAGACTGTTACCGATGTAATCCTTTCTACACAATCGCGTTTCCCTAGATGTCTATGCTAATGTAATATTTTATAGCCAGTTTCCTAAAGCCTAACGCGCACATCCATTACAAGAAGCAATATTAAAAGGATCTATAAACTAAGTTTCATGCAATCATAAGTAAATACTAATGGATCTAGCCTAGCATGTTAAAGAGAAACGAAGAACAATAATTAATCAAAAAATACATAGACATGTTGAAAGATTAAGAGATAAAGGACTTCACTTAATTAAAACATGAGTATAAGGCTGATACAAGAGGGTTTTCACACCCTAAAAATGACCTTAAAAGCTGCTAAACTCGAACCCTAATTATGAAGTTCGCCTCCCAAAAGTTTCACACTTAAAACCCTAAAAACGAGTTTGTATATATAGAAAATAGGCCGCGATGGCGTCGCTTCGCAGAATCTTCTAGGGCTTCTTTAAGTCGGTTAAATTCTGACGCCGTCACAAAATTCTTGACGTCGTCGCTTTGATGTTCTGACGGCTTCACCAATAATTGTGACGCCGTCTCCAGCCACTGTGCGTAATTTCTTCATCGACTTTGGTGTAAAGTTGTAATCTTGTCTGTTTCTTCTCCAAATAAGCCCAAGTCATGTGTATTTCCTCCAAATATCATCCAAGTGCTAAAAACACAAAAACAATCGATTAAGCACGTATTTTGGGCATATTTGCATGATTTAGGAGGTTAAATAACCCCGAAAAAGTGTATAAAATGACACCTCGTCAATTATTTACGTTTCAGCAGATGGCAGGGAAAAAGTGTACCAAAAAAAGAGAAAAAATTATCAAAAAAATATAAAGAATAAGAAAAAAAGTATGGGCTGCCATCTTGGTTATGTTTATGTTTATGTTAAGAGAGTGTCAGAAACAAAAAAGAAGGAGTTTGATGTAGAGTTTATATATCTTAGTCCTAGTGTGGTCCAGTCCTGGCTTAGCAACGCCTTTACATGTATTCTTGTAGAATGCTAGTAATCTATAACACCAAAAAACAATATAGAAATTCTAAAGAGAGAAAGTGGATGGGAGGATGGTTTCAGTGAGAGAAAGTAACAAAGAAAGAAAGATTAGATTATGTGTGACCAATGAACCAACTAACACCCTCTCCATGTGTGGAGAGGGTATTTATACAATAGCTTTTAACTGGCCATGGGCTTAAGTTATGGGCTTTCCATGTGTCTTTTGGCCAGGTTAGCTTACTAACATTACATATGATTAATCTACGAGCTATGACTATCTATATTGGAAGTGACCGATACTTTTCGTATTCCTAACAATCTCCCCCTAAGGGAGGTTACTCCAATTTACAAAAACTTAAACCTAGCATACTATGCTTTGACTTTAGTCTTGAGCTCGTAGTCTTTAACTTGTGAATTGATGTAGAGATCATTGACTTTAGGCTTTGACTTGTATCTTTGACTTGATATGAATGTGATTTAGAACTTCTTTGAGATCATCAACCAAACACAATCTCTTATCATCATCTTGTGATCTCTTGCCTTCTTATAATCTTGTGACTTCTGGACCAACATGCTCATATTATTCTTGATGTTGAAAGCGTGTGTTACCATCTTTCTTGATATTCTTTAACTTTAACACTTTGTCACTTTTTGGAGGATGTACGGTATCAACTTAATACTTTGTAGCTTCAAGAAATATGTACGATATCAGAGTAGCGGACAAACAAAGGACCCGGCTGTACAACTTGGAGAATCCCAATATTCCCTACAAAATGAGCCAAGCAGTTGATGAGATAGTCACTGATGCAGTAGACTGGGCAATGCAAGCTCCACTTCGAGCTCCCGTGTTTTTCGTGGGATAGGCGATTGGGGGGGGTAATGGACGAGGGGGGTGGGGGGGGTGGGATCAGGTCATGACTGCAAGTAGTTTTTTTGTCTGGGCAATAATGCATAGCTATCACTTCGAGCTTGTCCGCTTTAGGGATGATGCCCCACACGTTGTGATATGAAGGAAAAAATACTTCAACAACGGATATGTTTTAAAGGACAACTCACCTGCCGGCTCTATGGCTGCTCCATGAGACGTGGTTCACAATGACTCTTCCTGTTATGAGGCTTTTTCTTTGCAGAAGTTTATTGGAGCTAGATTATTCTCAAATTAAACGTTACTAAGCTGGTACAGCTGATCAGTGGGAGGAAGGCTAGGAAAGGAGGGAAAGCGGAGGCAATAGCTCGCAAGAAGCTCAGCAAGAAGAAAGGAAAGAAGCTTGCCTGCTTACAAATAAAACAAAAACCTCCTTATGGGCTTTGATACTTCTCTTGCCACACCTCTTCCTCCCTTCTAGCGCTGAGGCTGTGTGGCATCTTGGTAAGGTTGCTTCTGTGGTGCTCCTTGGTAATTTTCCAGAACATCAAAGATCCTCTCAGGTTGCCACCCACCTCTCCTCGTCAGTTTATGGGTTGCATTGCAATCAGTGACGCGCGCTCCTCGCTCTCAGCAGTGGCGAAAGTCACGTAGCGTCAGAGAGTTATATTGCGAAAATCATTCGCTCATAGTGAGGCTCTTAGGAGGCTTTTAGTCGTCCAAAAAAGCCTGCTGGGCCTCCAACCTCACCTCCCCTTCCTCCATACATCAATCCATGGCTTTGGGTCTAACATCTGAACACAATTGATTCGCCGTCAATTGAGTTTTACGGTTTTTGTTAGTCTTTTTGGTTTTTTATTTTTTGCTCAACAAGAGTTAATCTCCTAATGACTCTCTGATGCAAGATGATTCACATCCCCGTGTGCAGAAGGAGGTTCATTTGTCTGAGATGAAGATCTAGCGGGAGGAGGATAAATGATCACCTACCAAGCTCGTCTCGAGACAAGTAAGACTGGTGGGGAAACCACACCTGAAAAGAACGAAAAAACAAATAGAAAGAATGTGACTCCTGAACTTTGCTTGGACATTCCTTTTTCTAATGTATCAGATATTGAGAGCAACTAGGCGTCTATGTTGGTTTCAACTTATGAAACCCCTGCTGAGAACTCATTACTTGCAAAGACTGGAGACATGACGACTTTCATGAAATGGTACTGCCTAAAATGTGACAAGACCACGGCTTACTCAAGCAGATTTCATAAGGACTTGCTTAAGAAGTTGTAAAAGCCTTCTTTCTAGATGTCATTCACCTTCAGTTCCAGATGGCAAGGAGTTAGTGTCACAGATGTTCACAAATTCAGATTACTGGAACGAATACACAGATGGAGATCAAGTTCGGTCGGACTTGACAGCCAAACCACTGCATCTTGATGGTCCTCTCAGGTCATGTCAATATTCAAACCATAAATTTTACTTCAATAATGACTTGGAAAGTAATTAGATTATGGCTGGAAGGGATAGCAATCCTGCACTATCGATTTGCCAAGAATGAAGGCCTGCTAGGTATCTTGACTTTTGGGCTTGAATGCTTTAGCTCGTTTCCAGGTCTCGGGCAAAACTAAAAAGTTGTCAGGAATGTCATTCCACATCAAATTGCTTTAGAGTCCGAGTCGTGAAAACGTGATTTAGATGATCGTTCTTATAAGTCAAGCCAGACCCTAAAAGTCAAAGATTGACATCGTCATTCTAAATTCAAAAATTCTCGGATGTTACACGGATTCTCAGTGTCATCAGGGTCAAAGCCTACTCAAGATACGGGTATGACTACTTGAGAGAAATTATCCTTCGAAGAGCTGATTTCCAAGAACACACAATTGCTGAAAAAGATTTCAAGAACTTGTATCCCAGTGACTTTGAATATTTGAATCTGCTTCTTCTGCAAGGTCATCTCGGTCATCTTCCTAGTTCAGACAAACGGATGATATCTATTGCTGTCAAACTATGGACCCGAAACTTAGTGATTCGACAGCGGGTTAAAGACTTTTAACTCGACATTGAAAGCTATCAGACACAGTTGAACCTCACTAAACCATGATGGGATGCAATAGGCTACGAGTTCAAGCATGATTATACCATCATTGAGTCTCCTCGAGCAGTAGTGTTCCCGGTAGACAACAATGACCGAAAGATCATGAGGTTCAATGAGATATACAAGTTCAATGATGGGACGTTGACACGTATTCTGGAAGCCCTAGATTACAGAGTCAAGGAATTCAAGGTCAAGCGGCTCAATCCGGGTATGAATACACGATTCTGGACTGAAAAGGACGTGATAAGGAGCAAAGAGTTCATTGTGGCAATTGAAATGCGACTAAACACGAGAAGGATCTACCGGAATCTGGAATGCTTTGTTGGTGGACGTGTTCGTGATATTGACTACAGACTTCTTCTGTGAACGGAATGATATCGTCATTCCAATTAAAAGGTCAATATCATGTGTCTTATATTGTAGACTTTGTACATTATTTAGTTGTGTAGTTATCAGTGTTATGTGTCAGTTTATGAATCTTTCAAGAGTTTCTCGTTAAACTCTAAATCATTTATAAAATCATCATAACTGACACTAACAGAATCCCTCGTCAATTGAGGGGGAGCAAATATAGGTTCTAATATCGGCTTGTATTTAATCAGACCACATTTTCTCCTAAATTTTTCTAACATATTTAAATAAGTTAAGATCCTAAATCTCAAATGGTTTGAAATTTTTTATCAGGGGAGAGAATGTGATTTAAATATTAAATCTGATAAAAATGTGATCTATTAAGACTCAAGCAGGTACTCCTCCCTCCTTGTGCCAAACAATTTCGATTACTGACGCACTTTTTAAGGGGGGAGCGTTTCTAAAATAATCAAAACAATCAAGGTACAATGGCTTTGATACCTATATCATAAGTACCTTGATTGATTTTTCAATTAGTTTTATGGAGAAGTGAACTGTACCAAAAGACCGACCCTGTACTTACTTTATCGGAGTTATAAGGATGGTAAGGTTAGGTACATGTTCCCATGATCCCGCCAGAGCCGGAGGGATCTACCCAGGGACAATCCACTAGTTAGTGTAGAAGTCCTTAGGTATGATTACAAAAGGAGTAATGTGAGAATAAGGGAATAGTGCGGACTGAGATGGAGCTAGTACTGGAACACACCCAACAAGGTTCTAGTAATGAAGTCTCGGTAAGCACTGAAGGGGTTGAAGAATTAAAAAGAAATGTTAAGATAAAGGGTGAAAAGAAAGCAGCCCTCCTTTGACATTAGGCAGAAACCGGGTCACTACATATGCTGTCAGAATCACATGGTTGATTGCTGACATTGAAGACAAGTATCATGGACCCAGTGATACGCTGCACAACCCTTCCTAGCCACTCAAGATCCCTCAAAGGATTCTTGTTTCATTTCTCACGGAGATCAACGCATTTCTATCGTCTACCTCACTCCGAGTTAGACGATATTGAAAAGGTGGCACTCTGCTCCAGCCTCCGACTACCAAAAAACCAAATGTGCACGATAGAGTCTAGAGCCATGAGATCATCCATAAATCTCGTTAGGACACTAATACAAACTATGCTTGTTCATCACACACTGTGACAACAAGTAAAGATTTTAAGAGTCCTACGCATTATCCTCGAGGTATTGCCAGAACATCCGAGTGATACGAAAGTACTCACAATGAAGATGGAAATCCTTTTAGAGCCAACATCAAACAAGCTCTTGGTAGGTGACATGTGAGATCCACTATGGATCAAACTTGTGACAAATGGAAAGCAACGATGGTGCGATTCTTTATGAATCAAACTTGTTCCAGGCAGTGAATTGACGAATAGTTTTTGAAAAACCTTTCGATGTGCTCAACAACTGATTTTCGAGCACATTGACTGTGTATATCTTTCAAAACAAATGTGTTTCTGATGAAATTTGATTTTATGATATAAAACCGTCGATGTGTCACAAAAAACTCTTTTTTGAGTGACACGCGATTGATTTTCAAATCAATTTTTCATTAATCAGTGGATTTTTAATTCACTGGTTCACTCACTCCGTGCTTTGTCTACTTTGAGACGCTCCGGTTTGAGAACGGCTAGTGCAGCTGCGAAACCCTATCAAGGAGATTCTTCGGAATTCTACCTGATCACAGGCAGTATTTATACTGAATAACGGGGAACCGTGGTTCTTGCAACCTCATTCAACGAAAGTGAACAAAGACACTTTCGTCAGTTTATCACTAACATATACTTGCAGGAATTCCCGACGGTAGACGGTAGCAGCTGATGGCAAGAGACATGTCAATTCACAACCCCATGCTCACACTTAATGTTCCTAATCAAAGACATCATGTTAACCGAAAGACCTATAACACATCTTTCGCAACTATGATGTGTGCTATCATGATCCATAAAAGTGTGAGCATGCCAGTCTGAAGGTCACAACATTACATGGAGGCAATACCACAACAAGGATGATTAAGAGATTTACTGTGGCTGATGATCTCAAAGAAAGCTCAAAGATCACACAAATCAATGGAACTAAGCTCAAAGATCACTACATTATGTACAAAGAAATCAATGCATGAAGAATCAAAGACTACGAGCTGAACACAAGATCAAGATTGCAGAGCTTAAATTAGTATTTTCTGGGGTGACCTCCCTTAGGGGGAGATTGTTAGATATTAGAAAAAGACTCGGTCACCCCATGTATTTTACCTTTTATTGTTGCTCGTAGTTAAGTAGTTAATGTATAACATTCGGTAATAGGCCGGGTATTAAACCCAATGTGTAAGCCCACTACCTAGGCCTTATGGCCGGTTTTATTGTAACCATATAAGCCTCTTCCATGCCATGGAAGAGGTGGGTTAGTCATTTACATAATACAAGTTCATTTTCTCTCACTAGAAAGTTCTCTCTTACTTTCTCTCTCTAGAACTTGGCTAATCCACTAGTCATTCGATTATGTTATGATTTCAAATATCCTACAACTAGCAGGTGTTGTGGTAGGATTTTAAGTATCGACTGATTCTTAAGGGATATAATAATCGTATATCTCTTTTATGAAGTTTTAAGGAGTGTATAAATATCCTCTAAACTTGTTCTCCAAGTTACACTATAACACCTCCTCAAGTTTCATAAATCGACACTCTCCTCCTTTATACTTTCTTAGTCGGCCAGTCATACAACCACACACCCCACGGGTTTATGATTTTGTACTAACAAGTCCCTCACTTGTTAATATCTATTATTTAGTTACAACGTCGACCGTTTAATTATTTCGTGAAACATATTAATATAATTAATATACGATAAATATATTAATTACATTAATAAACGTATCCTCTGTGTATACGTGTGTGCCCCCATAAGCTCACGCAAATTCCTGGACATATATTATTTGATATATGTACATATCCCAACACATAATACCCTATAAACTTTGAAATTTTATTATGGTATTGGGTAGACTTTATCATTTTATTTTGGGTATCATGGTTTCCAACATTTTCACCAACTAATCCACGAGGTTTGAATCAATCGTCGCACATACTCAAACTAGAAAGAGCATCGATCTCTTTCTAGAAGGTAGGCGTGGGCGCGTGGCCACTTCAGGAACTCAAGACCTCATCCATTTTAGTGTGATAGTTACAAGCGTATTTGTATGACGGATTAAAAGAGAAATTAGTCACATGTTGAGAGACCAAATGGTTTAAGTTCCTAAATGTGGCAGATTTAAAAACTCGATTAGCTACTGGTAAACCGGTGGGATAAAAAGTTGAAGGTGCAACTTGGGAACGAATTAAGCAAATTCAATGGTATAAAGTACGGAAAATATATCAAATTTTCATCATATATCAAACCACATGGATAGTTCTTTACTTGACGTTATTAAAGTTTACAATTATTTGCCATGGGTTGCTCAGTTGCTGCATCACAGAAAAAATTACAAATCTTAATTCGTATAAATTATGTTTTATGAAAAAAAATTTGTTAGGACCTGTAACTTGGGGAATAAACATGCACGTTTAACTTATAACAGTTTAATTCCCAAGATAATTCGTAGCATGCCAATAGTTATTTGGGAAGACAAAACCTGTTGCAGCATGAACAAGCTCGAAGCCTAGAATGTAAAGACTACCCAATATTCTTTGCAAGTAATGGTTGATGAAAGCACACATGATCAAGAACAGATTCCTCGCCTCGTCTATGTTTCTCGTGAAAAGAGGCTTTCTCATCCTCATGATTTTAAAGCTGGAGCTCAATGCCCTTGTAATTATCTCTATCTAGACTAACACATATACACTTATCACCAGGGCCGTCTCTAAAATTCGAAAAATTTTGTGGGCCTTGTACGAAATTATATAATGAGACATTTTGAGAAGAAATGTTATATATAAAATGTCATTATTTATAAGATATAATGCAAATTAGTCATCTAAACGTTTAACATATTGTTAAGGGGGCAATTTTTGGGGCCCTAAAAATCTTGAGGCTATGTGCGGCCGTCCAACCCGCACACCCTCAAAACGGCCCTGCTTATCACTTATGCATATATGAACACACATGCAACAAACACTAATACAAATAACAAATTAATGTTTGCAGTTTAGAGTGTCGGGTTTGATAAGTAATTCACCATATAAACTCGGCTTGGATTGTGACATGTATTGCAATGACGGAAATTCAGCACGTGAAGCTATGTGCTTCCATCTAGACCCACATTTGTCGTCCTCTCTGGCTTTTGTCCAATTCCCACAAAAGTTTCATAATATTAGTAAACATGATGTCTACGAAAGTGGGCTGAGAATTACCTTTAAGGTAAGCTAAGCAATGTGTTTGGGCAATAAACTGTATGTTCTTAACTAATTACTAGCATAATTTCTCTTCTCGTCATCATAAATTTTGTTATTAGCGCCATTTTTTGATACATCTTTATTTTAATAATGGGTTGATCTCACCAAAAGGTTTGTAGCTAGTTTGAGTGGTATGTGAGATTGCTCTCCAATCAAGTGGTTGTTGGTTCAAGTCTCGACGTGTGGATAATATATTTGTAATCTATATAGTATGAGATTGTTAGTTTACCTTAAATAAAATTAATCAGTCGATTTGTTTTTTCAATGAACCAGACGTTGTGGCGAGGGTGGATGGCATCAAGGGACCATGTTTATCGGAGACTTGTTATTACTTGAAGATAGAAATAGTATATGGTTTAATTCGAATACAGGAAGGACAGTAATAAATTTTGCATTTTCGGATGCACATTTAATGGTATACATCACACAGTCAACTCTCAGGTTAACTCCATCTGCAAAAGCAAAGTATGAAAGACAGAGGAAGAACAGAGCACATGAAACAGATTTTATACTTCTCATTGTAACAAGCATCAAAGTTATTTATCTAAGTGTAATTCCATGTAATGTAGTTAATCCTTTACAGTTTTGATAGTTAGTTTAGCTTGTATCTTAGTTTGTAGTATAAATAGTCTTGTAACCTCTTCATTTCATTTTAGTTGTAAGAAACTCATTTCCTCTCAATACAATCATTTTCACTTTTGCAATATGGTATCAGAGCTGACCTGAAAGGTCCTCTGTAACAACCAATAACCACCACAACTAACTGCCGTTGACCATCGTAACAAACTTTTGACCACCCAACCAACAAACTTTCCCGCCATAATTCCGCCATTACCAAACCTTCAAAACTCATCATTTTCAACTCAAACCATCATCAAAACACACCAAATTCTTCACAAAACTTCATATTCTTTCACAAATTCATCAATCGGGTCAACAAATCATGGCAGTTACACCACAAACAAGCACAAACAACAACAATGATGAAGATACAAACTCAGTCAATCATCTAATTTTCTTACATCAAAATGATCATCCAAGACTCATACTAATTTCTAAAAAGCTTACAGGATCAGAGAATTACAGTTCATAAAGGATATCATTGATGATAGCACTTAATGCCAAAAACAAACTCAAAATCATCACAAATGACTATCCTGAACCTGATGCAGATTCACCAATAAGGGCATTACGGGAAAGAAACAATGATATGATCATATCTTGGATCTTGAATACAGTTAGTGATCATATTAGCAACAAGTTTTGTTCATTCTGCTTCTGCACTTTAGTTAGAACTTCAAAAACATTACTCTCAATTGGATGGTAACATAATCTATCAGTTAACTTATGAAATCACTTAATTGAAGCAAACTAATTGTTCTATTGAGATGTATTATCAAAAATTAAAAGGATTGTGGGATGAAATTGATGCTTTAGAAGCCTCTACATGTGTACTTGTTACTGTGTTTGTGCAAATGGTAGACTCAATGGGGCAAGAGAAAGTAAGAAGAGACTATTGTAATTTCTAATGGGATTGGATGAATGCTTTGCAAATGTCAGAGGTCAAATCTTGTTAATGCAGCCCCTACCAAATGCTACCAAAGCTTATGCAATGATGAGACAAGAAAAGAAACAAAGGGAAACAAACACTCTTAAGTTCACAACACCAGCAGTCATGTCCACCTTCAATAATTCAAGAACTTTGAACAATCAAAATGTTGTTCCAAACACCAAACAATTTAGATCCATTATTGTCCTAAACACCAGGAGAGGCAGCTTTAAGCCTAATGTCATTTGTGGCAATTGTCAAAAGGAGGTACATTATCAAAGTGAATGTTATCAACTAGTGGGATATCTAGTGGGTCATCCTTTGCATGGTAAAGTCAAGCCACAGGGAAATGGGGCAAACAATGGGTCTAACAGAACCAACAACTTCAGGCCAAGAACTGTCAACATGGTGACTGGACAAAGCCCTGTACAAGATGGTGCCTCTACAAGTAATTCCAACTCAAGTGGAGGACAAGCTGATGATGCAGTCTTTGCCAAGATGGATTCACTTCAGAACCAACTCAACCAGGTCATGATGATGCTGCAAAACACTCAAGGTCAGTGTGATCCTAAACTCTTAGCTGTAGGTAGATATTTGTTCATTGCTTCTTGTGTCTCACTGTTTAAGGATGCTTAGGTAGTAGATAGTGGAGCAACTAACCACGTTTGTATCACTTTGACACTCATGTTTAACATAATTCATTGCACCATACCTATTATCATTTCCCTACCAAATGGACATACTGTCACAGTCACTACTATTGGTTCTGTAAGGGTGAAATCTAACCTAGTCCTACACAATGTCTTTTACATCCCATCCTTTGTCTACAACCTCTCTCAGTTAGCCAACTCACCAAAACAACCGACATGTCTGTAATCTTTGACTACTCAATATGCATCATTCAGGGCAACAACCAGAAGATTACCCATAGAGTGTAGTCTGATGGCCTTTACATCATCAAGTTAAAACAAGATGGAATCCAATCACCTCACCCAACACCAGCTGCTACACCTGCTGTTATTTCTCACTCTAGCAACTTACACCTTTGGCATGCTAGATTAGGACACCCATCTACTCATGTAATCAAACAAATAAAATAGTTACCTAGTTTCACTACTGATGTATCAAAGTTACATTGTATAATTTGTCCTCTTTCTAAGCAAACTGCATTACCATTTACTGCTAGTACTTCTCATGCTCATGCTTTATTTGACTTAATTCATGTTGATACATGGGGTCCTTACAAACATACTACCCTCAACAACTGCAAATATTTCTTAACTATAGTGGATGATCACTTTAGAATAACTTAGACTTACCTATTACCAGCTAAACATCACATCTCAACTACAGTGAAGAACTTCTTTCATTATGTCAAAACACAATTCAAAACCAACATTAAAACCATAAGAAGTGACAATGGTACTGAATTCACCGACATTTCTCTGTCTGATTTTCTAAAAAAAAATATAATAAGTAAAATGAAATTTTGAAAAATGACAAATGTGGGACAAGGATTACTTCGACTCTAAAAATAAAAACCTAAGAAGTGATCCATATGTTCCTTAATTTATTTTTTGACTTAATCTAGGATGTCGAAGAATATATATTAGTTATATATTTCAACATCAAGATAATGACCCAAACACTCCCTTATTAATATAAAATTTGTTTAAGCTTGTCGAAAACTATACGTTAAGTATTTATTTTGTTGACAAGTATAAGTTTATTATTTTTGACTTCGACAAAGGTTAAATAGTGTTTGTTTTGACTCAAAAACATGTTTTAAAATGTTAAACCAAACGCCCCTTTATTTTATACCTTTCATAAAATGTATCAATATATATATGAATTATATATTTTGATGACTTATACAAGTTAGTTAAGTGTTTATACGAGTGACAAGACTATAGTGATGGTCATTTTGATTCTAAAAATTGATCCTAAGAAACGAACCAAACACTCCTTTATTTTTATAAAATATTACTCATTGATTTGAAAAATATATACATATGTTTAGATAATCAATACTTGATTATTTTTAACATGTTTTGGCATTAATCGACAATGTGTAAGTTTAGAAATGCATATATGCGAAAGTTCGGTCGTATGTTCATAAGCATACATGTTCTTAAAATTTTCGACTCAATAAGTGTTTTGATTCAATCCTATCAAGGTTGTAATGTTTCTATGACTACGGGTATCATTGTAGTTATGAAATTCCTAGACCAAAATAAAAAGTATGAAAATAATGAAGAACACTTAATTTTGATTAAGAAGAAAACCCACATCACCTAAATAAATTCCAACAAAACTCAAAGATTTCCATCATAAATAACCATCCATATTAAATCAACCCTATCCACACATCATACTTTCACATTTTCTTAACTACACATAACTTTTCACAGATGTTTTCACCTTAACATTCATTAATATCCCTTCATAGAAGAAACTAAACCAACAACTTTACTCAAGCAATCCGAAGCACCCTAAATGGAAAGAAGCTACGAATATTGAAATATCTGTACCAAGTCTAAATCAAACTTGTCTTAACCATACTGCCTCTTAATAAGCACCAATAGCTCAAAATGGGGTTTTAAATTAATATCATGCTAATGCTCTGTTGATAAGAAAATAGCTAGGATGGATGCCAAAGGTCACACTCAAACAAGAAGGATTGATACACAGAGACATTTGCACCATTTGCAAAGATGGTGACTATGAGAACCATACTTACTGTTTCCTCTATCAATAACTGGCATGTTCAACAACTTGACATCAACAATGCTTTTTTCCATAGTGACCTTAATGAGGAAGTTTATATGCAAGTTCCAAGTGGCTGCAAGAAGCTCCTTCCTCCTAACATAGTCTGCAAGTTAAATGGGTGTTTAAAATTAAGTATAATGCTAATGGCTCTGTTGATAAGTACAAAGCTAGGTTGTTGCCAAAGGTCACACTCAACAAGAAGGGATTGATTACACATATACATTTGCATCAGTTGCAAAGATGGTGACTATGAGAACCATACTTATTGCTTCCTCTATTAACAACTGGCTTGTTCAACAACTTGACATCAACAATGCTTTTCTCTATGGTGACCTTAATGAGGAAGTTTATATGCAAGTTCCAAGTGGCTGCAAGAAGCTCCTTCCTCCTAACACAGTCTGTAAGTTAAAGAAATCTCTGTATTGTTTAAAGCAGTGAAAACCGATAGTTGTATATCAAGCTAACTACTTTTCTCTTTTCACATGGATTTACATCAAGTCATGCAGACTCATCTCTCATTCAACATATTACAAAGGCTCAGACTCCTTAATCCCTTATTATCCTGTGTGGATTACATATTGTTAAATAGGTAACAATTCGCTCTTATTTCAAAATCAAGGACAAACTTCATCATAACCTTTTAGTATCAAAGACTAAGTGCACTTCACTATATACTTATGTCATTGAGTTTCTCAGGAATACACATGGAATAGTAATGACACAAAGAATATGCTTTTAGACCTCATTAAATATGCAAACCTTTAAAAATGAAAAGCCCTCTAAGACTCCTTTGTGATCCAAGATAAGCTTACTTATTTCAGAAAGAGAAACCTTTACAAAACCCTTCTCACTATACTATAGAACTTGGGTTGGAAACTCATATATCTCACTATTAGCAACCTGATCTTGCTTATGTTGCTTGTTTTTACCTTCTAAAGTCGATCTCCTCATAATCCCTCACATATCTCATCTTCAAGCCCTTCTAGAGTTATCAGTTATAATTCAAACTCAGTCAAGGTCTAAGCTTGTTTCAACCAAGACATAATTCACCTACTCTTCATGCTTACTGTGATAGTGAATTGGGCCTAAACAGCCCCAACACAAGAGATCCATTTCTGGTTTTGGTATTTTCTAGAATACTCTCATTCTCTTGGCACCCAAAGAAGCAACCATTGTCTCCAGAATCATCAACTGAAGCTGAATATAGAGCTTTAGCATATTGCTCTTGTAAAATTACCTGGCTTATTTCATTATTTAAAGATCTTAAAGTTTTTGTCCCTACTCCAGTGAGAATTTTATGTGATAATATCTCTATAATTGCTCTTGCTTCAAATCCGGTCCAACATGCTAGAACCAAACACGATGAGTTGGATTGTCATTTTGTAAGGGAAAAAATCAAGGCTGGTCAAATTTAAATTTCTTATGTTCCTACTAAGGCTCAAGCTGCTGACATCTTTACTAAGGCACTCACTACCTATCCTTATAGACAGTGCTTATCTAAGCTTGGCATGTATGATCCATACACTCTGCCAGCTTGTGAGGGGGGAAAATGGTATACATCACACAGTCAACTCTCAAGTTAACTCCATCTGCAAAAGCAGAGTATCAAAGACAAAGGAAGAACAGAGCACATGGAACAGAGTTTATACTTCTCCTCATTGTAACAAGCATCAAAGTTATTTATCTAAGTGTAATTCCATGTAATGTAGTTAATCCTTTACAGCTTTGATAGTTATTTTATCTTGTATCTTAGTTTGTAGTATAAATAGTCTTATAACCTCTTCATTTCATTTTAGTTATAAGAAACTTATTTCCTCTCAATACAATCATTTTCACTTTTTCAATAACATTACATTACTAAATTTACTAGTTTGTGAGCGTTTTACACTGCCAATAGGGTCTCGTCATAATAGATTAATATGTATGACATTGTATAGACATCGACTTAAAAGAACTCAGACAGTGTTTTGGTTCTTCCAACGAGTTTATCAAATCAATTCAAAATAAATGTAATGCGAAGCTCAATTATGGGAAAATCTAATCAGATGAATTGTTGCGTGAAACAAAGCATTTAACATCTTGTGAATATGAAAATGACACAAAATAGGGAATTGAGGCAAGTCTTCCAATGCATGTTTGTTCAATGTTAAATCTTCTTTAAAATCTACTAATAAGGAAACTTGAGAATCTCAAAAAAGTTGTGTTGCCAACCTATTGAAGTGTGTTATGATGATATGTTGTAGGTGGGGTTTAGATACTTCTCTCTTGTTGAAGACTACTTAACAAGCTTCAATATGCACTCTAAAAATTGGGAATCAGTTTACTATATGTCGTCACGACTATCTTTCTTGGGATCGGGCACAACAAGTTTAAACGATACAATGATTCAAGGTACAAGATGGTGTACTAGGGCAATTGAAGTTGCACTATCAAAATTCTCTCCCCTTATTTATGGACAATCAAGAATGCCTATTTTACAAAGATTCTGTTATGTCTGGATGTCTTTATTTCCTCTTAATTTCATACCTTTGTGGATTCTAGCCATAGTTCTACAACTCTTTGCTCAACGACATTACTATTTACCGTGAGGTGAGACAAAATAAGGATTGATGAGTGATGTGTCGTTAGGTGTGGATATTTTTATGATTCAAGTTTTACATTTATATTTTGCCGACTTTACCTAAAACAACACTCTAACGTGCATTGTACCCGTCACAGATGTAGCTTTATTGGTACGTAGGGTGTCGATCACTAAGAGCGAGAACGGTCTTTAATTCTACCAATGTTTTATTTAACCAAGTTAGTTCTTATGTGCAACCTAATTAATGTTAAACCTGTGTGCAACCTAATTAATGTTAAAATGGGGGGTCAGCCTGAGGGACTCGCACAGGTTTAATGGTAACTATAATCAATTTAAACAAAAATAAACAAATAGGAAGATAATTAAAAGATAGGAAGAGCGATCAATATAAGAAAATTGTATTAACCATGTTTCTTTAAAAAGGAATCAATATATAACCTTGTTAATTCCGAATTAATACTGGTTTGTTTGTTTGTTTTTTCAATGAATGCTTATCTCAATGGTGGAATTTAAATAAGTATAAGACATGTGTTAACCCTGTCACGATTCACATGTTCGCCAACTGTATTTCGTTTTTAAATTATAATCTATCTTAGGTGTTAAAGCAGTAGTGATCCTGTTAACTCCTAGCCTATCAGGACTTTACCCACTTACTGCTTAATGGCCATTTATATATCGATGGTCCACTGACTAAGTCTTTACCAAAAGAAGAAGAACGTCATAAGAGGTCACCTGCTAGTTACGACTTATTCCCTTAAGCAATTGGTGAAGATAAGTCGCTATTTGTGATCCCATTACCCCGATGATATAAAAGTCTATATGGAGAGCCATCCTGGCATCTGGATTGCTTGGTCCATATCACTAGATCCAGTTGAATGATTATGTCACATATCTAAGCACGTAAACAAGTATAAATTAATAAACATAATAAACAACCATCGATAAATTAAGACATTCGATAAACAAACCAATAAATAATCTTCATTGACATGGCTAATACCTAAGGGTATTAGCCCATAACCATTGTAATAATACAAGAATTAATAATCGAATACCAAGATAAACTAAACGCGTGATCGAACGATACCAAAAATCAAACGATTATTAAGAGTATAGGAATTACAAGTGTGTCTTCTATGGAATTATGCGTTGGTGCTTGACCTTCTGCTCTTCTTCACTTCTAAGGATCGACTTCTGAGTTTATTGTATAGTAAATATGAGTAAGCACACTGAAAACTCGTTTTTGAGTCTTCTATTTATAGTTTCTGTTTAGGGTTCTGTTATGGCGTATTGGTTGACTCAATACGGCGTATCCAGCTGTTTTTTTGAAGTAAGAACCACGATTGATATCTTTCAGTATCTTCATTAACCGCCTTTCAATATGGCATATTAGAGCATGTGAATACGGCATATTGGGTCTTCAATCATTCGTGTTTATTTGTGAAGTATAGGCACGGATATGGCGTATTACTAGAGTTGAGTACGGCGTATTGTCTTCAATAACAACATTCTTAAAATGTCTTTGTTTTAGCTCCAAAATGCGTGCCTTTTAGCTTCTCTTCACAATGTACTTCATAATTACTGCAATTCTCAAATATAAACGATTAAGTAACAATTCTTGCAATAATTATATCAAATGGGTTAATAACACGGGATAAATGATGCTATAAAAACCACGTTATTTGATGTCATCAGATATCCCCCCACTTAAATCCTGTTTGTCCTCAAGTAGACTTTAGAAATTTATTGAAAATGTATCCCAACCGTAGTCAAGGATTTTTCCTTTAAGCATTTTTTTCGTATCAATAACATGTACACAACCAAGCACCTCACGAAATATGGGAAATGAAAAACACTCAGATCTCTCAACTAATTTAGGTGGTAACATTTAAGTAGTACGCTCAATTGCTCGGTCGTAACGAGTATTCTATCATAAGCTTGGCAAAGATACACATCTCCACCACTAAAGCCAAGGAGAAACAATTTTATATAGTAAATTGGGTTTTATGAAGGCTTAGGGTTTGATCACTTGTTCAATCTTTCACCAAAAGTCGTAAACCAGCAGGACGATAGATCCCGTGCATACACATCCGTAACGACGAAATAGACATACACTTCGGCACACTTCCCACTCGAGTAAAACCAATGGTTAGGATCAAAAAGTGATATAGGGTATGGAATTTCTAATCTTTTCGCAAAAAGCGCTAAACCAGCAGGACGACAAATCCCATGCATACACATCCGCAGAAACAGAATAGACATGCATTTCGGCACACTTCCCACTCGAGTAGAACCAACTGCTAGAGACTAGAAGAGGGAAAAATTTTTGTTAAATAAAATACACGAAACAAATAGATTAAGCCATGAACAAATATGGTACAATGTTACTAGTAACTTTCCCCACCGTTCCATGTCAAAGACACAATTCTTGAACTATCCATGTTTGGTAGACACGAACTAGACTTGAAAGACATCTTCAATCAAAGAGAGCAACCTCAAGCTGGCGTTCCCATAACAGTCAACTTCCCATTCATCCATACATATACATACTTTTACAAAACTTTACATCGTTGATTTATAACACGTATCAACGAATAATCGATTTCTTCAAATAATTTTCAATCGGTTAAGTTTAGACGAACCGATTATCACACATTCCTCTCCTTTTTTCTCTCTTTTTTTTCTTTTATATATATATAATTTTTTTAACATAATCATAACTGAATCTCTTGTAGTTTCACCATCTTCACTTTCATAATTTTTCCGTTTAATTTTTCTCTTAAGTCTTCATACTTCGGACATAAATTGTAATTGCGAAAGTAGCAAAATACTTGAACTACATACTTTACATTCTCATTGCATTGTGCAATTTTCCTGACATAACCATGGATAGAAATATACCATTGCGTTGTGTAATTTCCCGACCTTTCCTTGAGAAAATACCCTTGCGAATAGCAATTACCCGACCATACCAGAGATAGAAAATTTCACTTCGACACAGGAAATATAAAACTTTACACAAAAGCAACTAGCAACTTTGATTAAAAATGGCTTAATCTATAAGGTAGGCTAAGGTGTAAAGGTGTAACGAAACAAATAATTGGTGACAAAATTCAACTATCACATACTTCCGGAATAGTCTATTCAGGAATTCCTAGAAATCCTCTTTCAGTCGTTCCTTGATACATAATAGAAGAAAACGAATGGATAAGCTCCACTGGTTATTCTAGGGGTATCTTACTTTTATAATGAGAGTAAACAAAAGGTTATACGAGGTTAACTAACCAGTAAAGTTAGTTAATAAAATAACATATAAGGCTTTTTAGTGTAATTCTAGAAATTTGTCTTGCGAAACAATTATGTAACAGAAGAAACAAAAGCGACAGGGTTAACGTCTAACCGTTAAACAATGAAACAATCAATAAAGAAAAAAATCACATTCCATTCGCATCATATTTGTAATACAAGTAGTGCAATTATTACAAGGTTGAAAAACTGTACATTCGCAACATCTTTGTAATACAACTAGTGCATAAATTACACTTTTGAAAAACATTACATCGCAACATCTTCATAATACAACTATATCTTCTAGTGACAACGTCCTTTGAACCTTTGCATTTCTAAACATATATTTTGACGAGATTTATCTCTGAGCTATGGAGAAGATGATTGAGTTGGTCATAACTCATAAGTGAATGCAAATGCAATGTGATTTATGTCCATAACTAACATACTGACTACTGAGTCAAATTAGCTTCTCCCTTATGTGACAGAAGATGACAATGATGAGGACGGGCATTATTGGGTGTGGACTTGGAAAGATTTTTGGTAGAATACTCTGCTTAAGAGAAATAAAGAGACGGACCTTTTTCTTTCCATTCAGATCTGCATTAAAATTACTTCATCAAGACATAGTATGTCAATGAGGAATGACATTCATCCTGAAATAGGAGAAAAAAACACATCATCCATCTTTCTTTCGGTAAACTACCATAGATTGGATCCACATAGGGTTTTCATAGTCATGGGACGTGAACTCTATCATTCACCTTGGTGGATTCATTGAACTCCTTTGTTGAACCGCGAAGAACACCAATTGACCGCAACAATAATGTCATCGCCATAATATTTAGCTTTGTGATAGAAACTGGAGAATTCATGTATGGTTTATATAGGGTGTACCCGTAATATCTCACGTGCATGACACGTGATATTAAGTGAATTTATAAGGAATACAAGAAAGTCTATTCAGTTACCTTACCACACTTAATTTTGTAATCATGTCGTAAAAATCATATTCATAAATATGGCGCATTGCATCAAAAATTACCTTACATATGGCACGTTTCAAAAAAAAGTATATAAAGATAGATTTCGGCAAACCAATTACGAAAATTTAACGAAAGTATTCAACAAAGAAGAAACTAAAGTGAAAAATATACTTAAATAAATTTATTTGGTCACAAAACCATACATAGTTGTTTTGGCTGTCAGTCCCTACAATAGTTTTTAAAAGTATTCATAATGAACTTTGTGCTCATTAGTTTCATTCTCATGCATCCTAA
>BQNB010073344.1:2313-32150 GCA_026074375.1 Tanacetum coccineum
AGATAAACTCTTTCTATGCTATTTTTGCAAGGGAGTTCATGGTTTCCTAGACAAGCGTATCCGTCTGTTCCTGATGATCAACATCCTCTTCATAGTATCCTTTAATGGATGCCTTGAGGTCAGCATAAGAGACCGCGGCTTCTTCATGCTTTTCCCACTGATATTTAGTTAGCCTATTAAACAACACTCGAGATACTTTTCTAAGATACTTTACCAGTTGTCTTTCAGTTAGTGGTAGAATGTTGTCATATTTCTTAAGATCAAGACTGGAAGAGTCAGAGTCTGATTCTTGAGTTTCTTGAGCAGGAGATGGTTCAGGTTTGTTTGTATTTGGGGGAGACTGGTGTTCTTCTTCATCAGCATGAGTATCTTCATCCATGTCTTATCCAGCCTCAAGCACATCATCAGCACTTTATTGAGCCAATTCATCCTCAGAGAGTAGAAATTCTTGGATAACAGCAAAGGTGTTAAGTTGCAGGGTTTGAGTATTTGGATCCACTTCAGAAGAAGTCTCCCCTTTGTTTTCGGTCAAGGACCGGTACCTTAATCTAGCGGATTGGGTTTCATCCACCCGGTACTTAGCACCAGTCCCTGAAAGATCAGCAACAGTGAGGTTGATTGGTTCCATATCAGCGGGTGGTTTGTTTCCCCCTGAGTCTTTGTGCCCAAGTGACCCTTCAGGACACGGTGTGGTTTTAGTCGTGCCTTCATGAGAAGCCGTGAAAGGAAATCCCTTATCAGCGGTTGATCATTTCCCCCCGAGTCTTTGGGATCAGTAGTTGTACCCTCAAGCAAAGGTTATGATTTACGAGTGCCCTCATCGAGTGTGGAAGGCAATCCTATACTAGCGAGTTGTATGTTTCTCTCTAGATCTTAGGGATCAGGTATGGTGCCCGAGGAGACTGAGTGGGATTGCTTAGAACCCTCCGTTGGCTTGGGTGATGATACCTTGGTCTCACTAGGTGTCTTTTCGGGCTTAGGTTCTTTTCTCTTCTTAGAGAGTGCTCCAGAAGCCTTAGGGCCCTGTGACTTAGGTAAGGTTGGAGTCACAGTCTGAGTCTTCTTTTTCTTTTTCTTTGTAGACAAAGGAAGTGGAGACACTGAATCCTTTGATTGTTTACAGCAATCATACGGGCCGTTAATTCAATTTTAGTGAATTTTGATGGGTCTTTTGAAAAATTAGAGTTACTCAAGATGCCAGGAAGATACCCAAAATTTTCATCCTAAGTGTATTTAAGACCCAGTAACACTTCTAGAGCACAAGAGATAAATCTAGGATATAAAACGTATCTTAGCCTAGACATATTCAAGATCTTGGTTACGAGATCACTATAAATGATCTCCCCTATGTCAATCTTAGTCGCAGTGATGAGACTGTAGGTTATGAATTGCTGAATGAAGTTTACTTGTTTAGTGGATGAGTAGTTCCCGCCGAGAACCTGAATCACAAAAGTGAGCAAAATTCTCTAAGCCACAGGAAAGGAGTTCTTCAAGACTGGGGTTTTGTCTAGATAACTTGGATTCATTACAATCTTGGCCAGTTCAGCCTTAACAGCCTCAAGAAAGGGATGAGCAACATATGCACCATTGTTGTAATCAAGACTAGTGGATGTGGTGAAGGTATTAAAGTCAAGGGTCAATGGCTTCTTTCTATTCATCACTGTGAAGTTGATTAGAAACTCTTTGAGTGGACGAGGCTTATCCTCATTAAAGGATGGGTTTGGGTGATAGGCAATGGTCGTGCACCAAAACTCCCTGAGGAAGTTTTGGTAAAGGACTAAGGGACATTTTGTAAAGGCCGTTCTTAGTGGGCAGTTCATCAAGAACTTGGAAATTGGCTTGTAGGCTGGGATAATTGAAATTTCCCACAACATTGTTTGTTTGAAAAACAAGGGACTCCATAGTTAAGTCACCACATTGAGGGGCATACTCAATTGCTTGATTTGATGCCATTTTTGATAAATTTGAAACAAATGGACAATGGCAATATATCACTTACCAGATGGTCACAATTTCGAGGCCGACTTTGATCGCTGACGTAAAATAAGTGATATGTTATCAAGGTTGTTAAAATGCTAATATGGATACCTTAGATAAACAACTTTGACCAAGAAAATGATTTGATGAAACTGTTTGTACCTAGAAAATATTGAAACACACACTTTTTGGCTTTGAGAGCAAATTTTTGTAGAATTTGATTGCTTTTGAAAAAAATTATGTGTGTGTTTTTCATTTGTTAGGGTATTTATAGGTGCAATTGGAAAGGTTTCAATATTTTTAAATTTTTTATTTTTTAAAAGAAGTTAAAAATGGTTTGGTAACCCCTTTTAATGATGTCATCCCACTTGCAGTATCCCTTTCATATTGGAAACTATTTCGCCATTTCTTTGTCATGCACTTTTTGTAGGCATGACATATAGATAACGGTCAAACAGAGTTTGACAAGATATATTGGGAAGGGATTATGTTTGTGGGAGTGCGCATTTAATGCATAGTGGGTTATTGATATGTGGGAGAAGTGGGGACCCACGACTGTTGGATGATAGTTAGATAAAGAATATTTGTTCTTTATTTAATGTGTTTAGTCACCAACCTAAGACATTAAGTAACTAAAGACTTATAGCATTTAGTTACTTCATTTAATGTGTCCCTCAGTGTCATGGGAATCATATTTGGATTCATGGAGAAAGTATTAGGGAGAGATTAGAATGTACACCACACTGAACACTTTTGATCAGGGAGACTGATCAAACAATGTTCAACATGCCTAACTCTGCTTTCAGCCTTGTGAAAGTAGGTTCATCCAGGGGTTTGGTAAAGATATTAGCTAGCTGATACTCAGTGGGGATGAAGTGTAATTCTATGTCTCCTTTAAGGATGTGATCCCTGATGAAGTGATATCTTATATCAATATGCTTGGTTCTTGAGTGGAGGACTGGGTTGTTGGATATAGCAATGGCACTAGTTTTGTCACAAAAGATGGGTACCATCTTATAATGAATGTCATAGTCACTGAGTTGACTTTTTATCCATAGAATACTTGCACACACCCAGCAGAAGCAACATATTTAGCCTCAGCTAAGGACATAGCCACTGATTACTGTTTCTTAGCACTCCAACAAACCAATTTTCCACCAAGTATTTAGCAGGCACCTGAGGTGCTTTTTCTATCCATATTACAACTAGCATAGTCTGAGTCTGAGTATCCTTTGAGATCAAAGCCTAAACATTTTGGATAATATAGACCAAGGGTTGGAATACCTTTTAGGAACCTGAGGATTCTTTTCACAGCAGTTAAATGTGATTCTTTTGGATTGGACTGATATCTTGCACATAAGACTGTGGAGAATTAGATACCAGGCCTTGTTGCAATTAAGTACATCAGTAACCCAATCATTCCTCTATATGAGGTCTCATTGGTTCAATATGATTTAGTCTATATAAAATATATATATCCTAAAATACCAAATTAGTAATAGTATAGAGAGTATCCTATTTGATATAAAAATTGCTTGAGGACAAACAATATTTTATCTCCCGGATGTCGTATCCCGACGAAGTGTGAATTGAAAACCTTGTTTCGGTTCGTGATCGCGTGCTTGAATATTCAATATTTTGGATTTTGGATTCTAGATCTAAAAACGCAAAGGGAAAGCACATAAAAGGCACGCTAAACTTGAATTAAAGGCGCAATTAAATTCTAGTTAAACACTTAATGATTAATTAACGACTAACGGACTAAAGAAATTATCAAAATAAACTCTAAAAACTTAAAATGCAAATTTCTTAAACTAAAATGATAAAATTAATTTTTAGAAAAAGAATTTTATTTTGTATTTTTATTATTTCTTAAAACTAATTTTAAAGCTTTTTAAACAAAAAAACACTTAGACCACACTTTTTTAGCTAAATTTTAAGTCCTATAAGCACTTAGAATAAGTTGAAAAGTGAAAACAGATTTAGGACTAGACTCAATCATCTCAATTAAACTAAAGTTAAGCAAATAAGTTCAAGAAATAAGCTAGGAATGGAAAGTGAAAGTGACAGACTACACTAGTATTTTTGGCTTTTTGACAAACTAAATGGCAACTTTAAGCTTAAATTTAAGACTTAAAAGCTAACATGAAAACCTAAAAACTTAAAACATATTAAGAAAAGACTAAAATAAGCTAAATGTAATAAAAATGAACCTATCTTAAGCTAGGATAAGGCCTTATATGATCTGTATAAAGAGGCTTTAAAGCTCTTGGAAAATGGAAATTCCTTTGTCATCCTGCTTGATTTGCAGTCCAAGGAAGTAGGTGAGTTCTCCCATCATACTCATTTCAATTTTCTTTGTCATTAGTTTCTCAAACTGTTTACTAAAGTTTATAATTGTTGAGCCAATTATGATGTCTCTACATAGTAACCTGACAAGGAGAACATCTCCTTTTGATTTATAGATAACAATGTGTTATCTATTCTTCCCATGGTAAACTTATTTTGAATAAGGAAATATTTTTGCCATTTTTGGTCTGTTTTGGGTTTATTTGGGTTATTTTAAGCATAAATGGATATGTATATTCTACACTTATCACATTTTTAGACATTATTTGTATTAACATGTTTCACATAAACCTTTTATTTTAGTTTCTATTCAGGAAGGTACTTTTGACATCCAATTGGATAACTATGAAGTTCATATATGTGGCAAAGGCAAGAAAGATCCTGATGGCTTCCATTCTTGCCACCGGTGCAAAGGTTTCATCATAGACAATTCCTTCTTCCTGACTATAACCTTGAGCTACCAGTCTTGCTTTATTCTTGGTAATAATTCCATGTTCACCTTTCTTGTTCCTGAACACCCATTTGGAACCTATGGCTATTCTTCCATAAGGGAGTGGAACACGAGTCCAGACTTTATTTCTATAGAATTGGTTTAGATCTTCTTGCATTGCATTAACCCATCCTGGATGATTTAATGCCTCATATATCTTCTTTGGTTCTTTCTAAGAGAAAAAGTTAGCAAATAGACATTCTCTAGCTGAGGCAGATGTAAGCTTAGCAACCATGCTTCTTGTAAGCATGCCTTCACTAGGATCACCAATGATGTTCACAAGGTCAATGTGTTTATCTTTTGACCATCTATCCTGAGGAGCAAGGTGAGAACTTGTAGAGGCTTGATTGGATATGTGAGACTAATGGACATCAGGAACTGAAGATTCATTAATTTACGCTGAGATTTTAGTATTGTTTCCCGATTGTCCTTCTGTGGGTTGGGTAGTGATTTGTTCATTCTGAACATTTTGCTCATGAGTCCCTTCAGTGTTGATTAGGTCAGGAGGACCTTCATTATCCTCAATGAGAGGTATATCAAGCTCGTTTGGAGCAATCACTTCAGAGACATGGTTTTTTTAGGTAAGTTCAGTGAGTGAAGGTCAGGAGGAATAACATAGTATGAGACATCAGAATCTACTTGATATTGTCTAGATGGGTCATCCTCATGAAGAAATTCATCAGGAGGATATCTAGAGGAATCATCAAATCCTATTTCATCCTGTGATGTATTGGTAAACCTGATGGCTTCCATACTCTCATCAAATGTCACATGATAAGTCTCCTCAACTTGTTGTCTTCTTGTGTTGAAGACTCTGAAAGCTTTTGAGACAAAAGAATATCCTAAGAAATAACCATCATCAGCCTTAGCATCAAATTTTCCTAGATGATCTTTGTGATTATGAATAAACACAGGGCAACCAAACACATGAATATAGCTGATATCATGGATTCTTTCTCTGAATATCTCACAGGGAGTCTAATCATGTCTTTTGACAATGATTGATCTGTTCTAAGTATAACTGATGCGGATCTTTAACAGCCGAACAACATACGCATTAAAAGAACAATTGGATCGATAATTCCAATCGGGAACTCGATTAAAGCAAAAGCTTTTATTATTATCAAAACTCAAAGATATCCCAATTCAAAGAAAAGACCCACTATTTATAGGAAAACTAGAATCAATCTAAATAAATATTGATTTGACTTTCCTTTTCCTAAATTTATAATTGATTAGAAATTGATATTTTTTACAAATCAAAATTTTGAATGAACTTTGGCTAACCTTGATAATAATTTTTTTTCCAAACGACATCAACTCGTGTGATTTTGTATTGATGTCTTTCTCAAAATTAACACTTAAAATAGTTTGGATCATTGAAGAACAAAGATCATTAGCCACAACTACAACGTCTTCTATGTTGTCTTCTTCTCCACCAAATCCTCCTTTCCCAACAAATCCTTCTTCCTCCTCAATGACATCTTCAATATCAGTATCATAAACCGGCATCGATTCTTCTTCTTCATTATCGGTGTCGTAAACAAGACACGATTCCTCTTCCACTAACACGATAGGTTCTTCTTGAAAACTTGGATATTTATTAACAAAAGGATACTCCTCTTCCTCATCCCCTATATCCCAGATAATAGGTTCTGATTCGGTTTCCTTTGTCAACAAAGGGTTATCATAGTGGTCATCATGAAACCCAGGGTTTCCTCCGCCAAAAGGATTGACGTCCTCTGACCCATCGTCCCAGACGTTGGACTCAGTTTCCGCCTCTTCTGCCGGCGAGTCCTGCTGTAACTGCGGGAACTCGAGTTCTTGAATCCGTTGCTTGAGGCTTGCGATCTTCACGTCACGTGGATCTGGTTCGTTGCCTCGTCCGGCGAATCTACGAATTAGATGTTCTCCACGATTCCGTTCGACCATTAGTACCATAGCTCTGATACCAAATGATGCGGATCTTTAACGGCCGAACAACATACGAATTAAAAGAACAATTTTATCGATAGAACTCGATCAAAGCAAAAGCTTTTATTATCAAAACTCAAAAGATATCTCAATACAAAGAAAAGACCCACTATTTATAGGAAAACTAGAATCAATCTAAATAAAGATTGATTTGACTTTCCTTTTCCTAAATTTATAATTGATTAGAAATTGATACTTTCCTAACCAAAGTTTATTGTCAAACAAGAAACATAAATAAAAAAAGAAAGTAAATATTTTGACTTTGACTAATCTGCATCAATAACAATCTATTCTGACTGCTTCAGTACAGAAGTGTTTAGACAATACTGATCCATTCAACATTGTTCTAGCAGCCTCAATGAGAGTTTTATTCTTCCTTTCAGCTACACCATTTTGTTCAGGTGTATAGGGACAAGAGAAGTTTTGAGAAATTCTTCTCTCATCACAAAAACTCCCAAGCTCATGATTTCTAAACTCAGTTCTATTATTAGTTCTAATTTGATTGACTTTCACATCATTTTGGTTTTCTACCACCCTGATAAAAGATATAATCATTTCAGGTGCTTGACTCTTCTTCCTAAGAAAGTAAACCCATAAAGGATATTAATTTCACACACACTTAGAAACTAGAGAGAGAAAGCTAGAAAGAGAGTGGATGGGAGAATACACCAAAAACACACATAATAAATAAGAGAAATGCATTCAACCAACACCCTTTCCATGTGTAAAGAGGGTTTATATACTTATATGGATGGGCCGGGCCGGGCTTTCTATGGGCTTTCTATAATTCGGCCCGGTTAGATTACTTAGACATGACATAATATTAACTAACAATTACTAAGACTCATGAGATCGATAATGATCGTCACTTCACTAAAAACTGAATTCCTAACAATCTCCACCTAAGGGACGATCGTTGAGATCTCATAAATGATCAACACTTTTTGTGTTCCTAACAATCTCCCCCTAAGGGGTGATCATAGAGATCTCTCCTTGTGACCTTGATCATTAATCGTTGAAGCTTCTTGTCTTGATCTTGAGTCCTTTTTGTGTAATAGTTGATCTTTTGTCTTGCATCTTTGTGTAGTGGTCTTTGATCATTATGCTTGAGCTTGTTCCTTTATGTTTGATGGTCTTGTGATCTTGAGCCTTTATTACTTGATTTTGAACTTTTTGAGATCATAAATCTTGCATCATCATTTGATTATCTTGTAATACTTTGCCTTCTTGTGATCTTGTGACATTGGACCAACATGCTCATTCTTGGTATTATCTTGAAAGCTCGCTAACAATCTCCTTGAATAGACTTTGACTTAATAACTTGATGTCTTTAAGGAAAATGTTGATTATCAGAGTAGCGGAAGACTTTGTAACTTTGAGCTTTCTTGATTACTTGAAACTTTACTTCTTTGAGAATGAGCATGTGGCTGTGAATTCGACTCGCTATGGACTAGATGTTGCTGCCATCGGGAAACCTGCATGTTTAGGTTAGTAATAAGCATAGATATAGACGAAAGTGTCTTTGTCACTTCGTCGAATACGGTTGCAATAACCACGATTCCTTGTTGATCAGTATAAATACCGCCTGTGATTAGGTAGAATTCTGAAGAATCTCCTTGACAGGGTTTAGGAGTTGCACTAGCCGTTCTCATTACCGGAGCGTCTCAAAGCAGACCACACGGTATGAGTGAACCAGCAAGACGAAGTCTCACCGATTGAATAGTAAAATTGATTTGAAAATCAATCGACGTGTCACTTGCTAAAGTGTTTTTTGTGACACATCGAGAGTGTTAATCATTTCAAAAGTTCATCATCAATCGTCAATTCATATACTGGAACAAATTTGATTCATTAAGAATCGCACCATCTTTTCTTTCCAGTTGTCACAAGTTTAATTCATATAGAATCGTACAAGTCACCTACCATGAGCTTGTTTGATGTTGGCTCAAGCATGATTTCCATCTTCACTATGAATACTTAAATATCACTTGGATGTTCTGGAAAAATCACAAGGATAATGCGTAGGACTTTTAATATATATCTTGTTATTCACATTGTGTGACTTAGCAAGCATAATTTTGACAAGTGTCCTAATGAGATTTATGGATGATCTCTTTTGGCTCTAGACTCAATAGTGCACTTTGGTTTTAGTGATCGAAGGCTGGAGCAGACTGCCACCTTTTCAATACCAACTAACTCGGAGTGAGAAAGTTGATAGAAATGCGTGAAATCTCCATGAGAAATGAAACAGAAATCTTTTGAGAGATTCTGAGTAAGCTAGGGAGGGTTGTGCATTGCATCACTAGGTCGATGTTAGTCTTCAATGTCAGCAATCATCTTTGTGATTCTTGACAGCAGATGTATTGACCCCGTTTCTGCCTAAGTGTAAGGAGTGCTTCTTTCTTTTCACCCTTTATCTTAACTTTTCTTTTTAATTCTTCAACCCCTTCAGTGCTTACCAATACTTCATAACTAGTACCTTGTTGGGTTTGTTCCAGTACTAGCTCCATCTTAGTTGGCACTTTTCCCTTATTCTCACTTTTACTCCTTTTTTCATACCTAAGGACTACTACACTACCTAGTGGAATATCCCTGGGAAGATCCCTCCGGTTCTGGCTGGATCACGGGAATGAATACCTAAACTTAACCACCTTATAACTACAATACAATAATTTAAATGGTCGGTCTTTGGTACTTTCACATTTTAGCCAATCACGTAATCATTTGCGCCCCCTTCATATGTGCATCGATTAATCAAAAGAGTTTAGCACATATATGGGTTAGCGTACACTTGAGATCTTAAAAATTACATCTTTAGCCATATATTTTAATCAAATTTTCTCCCCTTATCAAAAATATTAAATCTCTTAATATTTTGGATATCAATTTATTCATATATAACTGCTTTTGGGGAAAGAATGTTCAATTATTAACAAGCCGTAATAGGAACATTTATTATGCTCCCCCTCAAATTATGAGGGAATTATATGGTGTTTGAGTATGATAATTTGAAAAATTTTGAATTTACTAAGAAATTCTTAAAATTCATACTCAAACACTATATATGCCTATCTTTAAGTGTACACTACACATTTATATATTCACAAGATTATGAAGTACGTGGTTTGACCTGAATGATGAGAACATCATATGATATAATCATATGGTTCTTTGTAGCAGCCGTAGGTATTTCTTGTAGTCTCTCTTAAGAAGTTGTCTTAACTTCCCCCTAAATTAGTAATCCTTTCTTGAGTAGATTCAAACCTTTCTTGCAAGCCGCATCAAGCAGTCTTAATATATAAAGCCCAGATATCCGAAGCACACAATTAACTCTTTCAAGAATTTGATACCGTAACACCAAAGTTAATTAAGTCCCGGATGTCTGTATTTCTCCTTATACAATAGTGATGATATAAATTGTAACACCAAAGTCAACTAAGTCCCGGATGTCACAATAATTCCCTCTTAAGTAGTCGAAATGAAAACACCTAAGTCAACTAAGTCCCAAATGTACTCATTTCTTTCTGCAGAATACTGACTATCTTAAGGAATAATCATACTTATCAAACCTATGTGTACCTCTCTTATTAAATATTTCTACTCCTTTTAAAAATCAACTTAGAGATTAACCGTTTGAGGAAGCATTTATTGAATCAGTAACCGATCTTCTCACGCTTAGAATAAATCTTCTTACAACACTTCCCCCTAGTATCTTAAATGATGCATACTTGAAATTAACAAGATATCTCCACCCCCATGTAGTTGAAATAGTGCACCCAAAAGTAACAAGTTAAACATTGATTTGCTCTGCGGTTATGACACTTGTCTTCCCGGAATGACCTAAAATGAGAATAGGGTATGAATTCTATCATGTGTACTCATTATCTTTCTTGTATATCTATTCCTTACCCCTTGCTGGTTTTGATACCTCGGAATCAGAAAAACCTAGTACGCACATATACTTGAGATCGTGTTTGAAGAATTGATAAGCTTAAATCTATTCTATGAGAATCAACTAAGTCTTAAATTGCAAATAAGTCCCTAAAGTTTGAAACAAATGACATCTAAAGCTCTTTTAGTTAATACAAATTAACTCCCCTTAAAAATGTTATCCGTCATTATCCAAAACATTATCGGTTTATTCCGTGACTTATTTTGAAAGACCGTTTTAAAAGATTATTTGATGACAAATTCTCCCCCTCAAATGATGACCCGTTCTCTATTTAAAGAGCTGTTGTCATTGTTTGAGTGGTCGAATTATCTTTGGAAATCTTTTTGTGATTACTGAAAACACTGATTCATTATGAAGACAACTTTTTACCAATAAAAATAAGATTTCTCTTATTTTGACACATAAATGCACTAGCACATACACTCATGGGTATAAAGGAAGCACATGTTGTGTTGCAAAGTAAACACAAGCCTTTGCATGGTTATAAAGTAGACCATGCCCGGGAATAAATTCTCGTTGAGAGGTCAAGTTTTCTTTTTGAAATACTTGCCTTTAAGATGATGATCGGGTTACTATCTGAAATAATAGCAAACCATTTGGCATGTTTTGAAAACATTTGTAACTTCTGCTCGAACTTCATTTACAGTCTTGTATCAATATTGAATGACATGTCTAAGATCGTAAATGTTAACGATTTTCAGAAGACATGCCATTATTACCTCTTTTTATATTTTTCTGATCTTATTTTTATTTTTTCTTTGGTTTTAAAGATTTTATATTTTTGTATTTTGTTTTTAGAAAAAAAATTTGAAAATGAAAAAATCTTTTTGGTTTTTATGATGTGTAATATTTATATACATATTATATATGATATTTGAATAGGTACCACCACTATTCTTCAGCTTCATCTGCCAACTGTTTTAGTGTCTCAGGCGTAAAACTTCGCATTCTCAGCTTGTTGATAAGAAATTCAATTCTTTCTCTGCATAGGGCTTTAGTGAAGATGTCCGCTAGTTGATACTCTGTGTTAACAAAGTAAAGCTCTACCATTCCATTCTCCACTTGCTCTTTGATGAAGTGGAATCTGATGTCAATATGCTTTGATCGAGCATGTTGAACATTGTTGCAACATAAGGCAATAACGCTTTTGTTATCACAGTACATAGGAATTTTATTAAATCCAAGGCCATAGTCGGTAAGCTGTGATCTAATCCAAAGGATTTGAGCACAACAGCCAGACATGGCAATATATTCAGCTTCCGTACTGGATATCGCAGTGCTTTTCTTCCTTTTTGATGACCAGCTAACAAGTATGTCTCCTAATAATTGCATACATCCAGAAGTACTTCGTCTAGTATCTTGGCAACCCGCGTGATCAGTGTCTGCATAAGCTGTTAGAGAAATAGAAGAATCCTTTGGATACCAGAGTCCCCAATTTATAGTTCCTCATAGGTATTTAAAGATCCTTTTTACAGCATGGAGGTGATTTTTGGTAGGCTTTGCCTGATACCGGGCACACATGCATACAACAAATGTTAGGTCTGGTCTACTGGCTATAAGATACATAAGGGTTCCAATCATTCCATGATAGTGTGTAGGATCTACGGCTTTCCCTTGTGTATCTTTATCCAATTTGGATTTCTCCACCATGGGAGTATCCACGAGGTCACTAGATTCCATACCATATTTCTTCAAAAATTCTAGAGCATATTTAGACTGGTTTAAAAAGATGCCTATGGGACTTTATGAAATTTGTAGTCCTAGAAAAAATAATATTTTGCCCATCATCGACATCTTAAACTTTGAACACGTTATTTTTTAAAATTGGTCACATAATTCAGGTGTAGTAGACGTAAAGATTATATCATCAACATAGATTTGTACCAGGAGAATATCTTTGCCTTATCTTCTGATGAACAATGTGGGATCCACTGTTCCTTTAGAGAATTCCTAAGAGAGTAGAAACTTCGACAATAGATCATACCACGCGCGAGGAGCTTGTTTCAACCCATAGAGAGCCTTCTTAAGCTTGTACACATGATTCAGATAGTCTTGATCCACAAACTCGTCTGGTTGATTGACATAAACTTCTTCGCACAGAATGCCGTTCAGGAATGCCGTCTTAACATCCATTTGGTAGACGATCATATTCATGTGAGCAGCATATGCGAGGAAAATTCGAATAGCATCAATTCTAGCCACTGGAGCAAAGGATTCCTCAAAATCAATTCCCTCTTCTTGACAGTAACCATGAGCAACCAAACGAGCCTTGTTCTTTAGAATTTCTCCCATTTCATCAAGTTTTACCTTATAAATCCATTTTAAAATAATGACCATCACTTTATCTGGACGTGGAACGAGTTCTTAGACTTCAAGACGTTCAAATTCATGTAGCTCCTCTTGCATTATTTCAATCCAACATGCTTGAGTTAATGCGTCTTTATAGTTCTTTGGTTCAACTTATGTGAGAAAGGCATCGTAGTAACAAAATAAAGCTTGTTCATGGAGTTGGAGTCTTGTGGAAACAGGTCTTTCGAGTTCACCGATGATGTTTTCTAAAGGATGATCCTTGGTCCATTTGGTAACGTGTTCTGAGTTAAGAGTAGCAGTATGCACAACAGTAGGAATAACATCCAAAGAAGATGCTTCAGAATGGTTTTTTAGAATTGGAATACCAAAGAACGGATCGTTATTCATGTGTGAAACATCTAAGTCATGATTGTCTTCTTCAACATCGTTAGGAATGAAAGGAGATTGAGTTTCGGGTGTTGTTTGTGAGTTACTAGGTGATGGTGCATCTTGATCAACCATTGTTGAGGAAGGTGAACCGGTTGATGCAGCAGGTTCTGGAGCTACTACTTCAGCAATTGGAACAATAACTACAGGGGCTCGGAAATCAACACTTGATGGAGGGTTGAGTAATTCATCAAACAGTAGTTGAAACAAAAGATCCTAATAAGTTTTTAAATGTGGTAAAAACAGTGTTGAAGGAGGAGGGTTTGGCACGAGTCCTGAACTAATTATTACAGGAGTCATTTCATGAAGTGCGGGTCCTGAACTGTTGTGTTCAGAAGCCATCGCAGTCAGCTCATCAAAATCTACATGAATTGTCTCAATGATTCGTCTGGTATGTCGGTTGTAAATTCGAAATGCTTTCTTTGTGGGTGCATAGCCAATGAAAATACCAATATCAGCTTTTGGTTGTAACTTACCCAAGTTCTCACTATCATTTGTCGGATAGCAGAGTGCACCAAATACATGGAAAAATGATAAGTCGGGAAGTTTGTCATGTAAAAGCTCATATGGTGTTTTGCCGTGATGAAGACGTATGATGGAACGATTTTAGGTGTAACATGCGGTAGCAACTGCTTCTGCCCATAAGAATAACGGAGATTTTGCATAAATCAACATTGTGTGGGCAACCTCAATTAGCGTACGATTACGTATTTCAATGACACCATTTTGCTATGGAGGGCGAGCAACAAATGTTTTATGAGAGATGCCAACCTTATCATAATATTCACGTAAAGTTTGATTAACAAATTCAGTTCCATTAAGCCGCACTTGGATCATCTTGAGAAACTTGATTATGAAATCTAGAGCTTCATCTTTTGACCTTAAGCATTTAGCCCATGTAAATTGAGAGTACTCATCGACAATGATGAGGATGTACTTATTTCCATTAACACTTGCAACACGCATTGGTCCACAAATATCCATGTGCAAAAGATATAGTTTTTCTTGGTTGGTGTCTTCAGATTTAGGTTTGTGGGGTTTCTTCTTGCTTTTGCCCATTACACAAGCAGAACACAGATGTTCCTTTTCAAATTTTAGCTTAGGGAGACCCCAAATAAGACCGTGTCTAGCTAGATGGTTGATTGCACCAAAGTTCAGATGAGACAGACGTCGGTGCCATAGCCAGGACTTAGTCTTTAAGGCCTTTGACAAGAGACATATAGGAGAGGACGCCATTATATCTCCAAGAGACAGAGTATACAGATTGTTTCCTCAAGATCCAGTCAATAGATCAACACCTTCTAGATTATGAATGAAGCAGGTGTGTTGACAAAAAGAAACTTCAAGGTTCGAATCACAGAATTGCCCAACGAAGAATAAGTTGTGTCCAAGTCCTTCTACGTAGTAAACCCTTGATATCATAACATTCCCAATCTAATAATCACCATATCCCAATATCTTTGTCACGTGATCATTTCCGAATTTGACAGTACCCAAAAGTTTATTGATGAAATTGGTGAGCTGAGAGCGATCTCCGGTCATATGCTTAGAGCAGCCAGAGTCCAAATACCAGAGAATAATTTAGACGACCTGCATTCATCAAGAGAGGAAGATGGAACATTGGAAACTATGGATCCCCAAGATTTACTGGGTTCCTTTTTGTTAGCAAATACAGATTTAAGAACCTTAGATTTGCTAACAGGAACATTAGTTTTAGATTTCCTAGGTTTCCTTGAGTAAACCAATGTTATGACAGGCTTAGGTGTTTCATTTTCTAGAATCATTTGGTTTCCTAAGGGGCACTTCAGAAGGTGTGGGTAATCTAGTTAAAAGGGCACACATTTCTTACTATTGTAAAGGTCCGACTAGTAGGTCTCCTAGGATGTAATCTATATTTGTAAAACACACTTTCATGTTGGGTCCAAATACTTTTTCTCTTTAAACTTTTCTTAACAGATTTAGATTTTACACGAGCATTCATATTATTGATAAAATCAAGAACACACAAATCATGATTATCAGAAAGCATGCAACCATTACACTTAACACATTTAAGTTCAGAATTCGTATTAAGCTTGAAATGATGCACAGTTGCAGTTCCTTTAGGTTCAACCACACTATTCTTATTTTTCAAACTAGATTTAACTTTCCTAGGGTGGGATTCTACTTTATTCTTCAGAGTACTACTTGGTGTTTGTTGAATCTTATCTTTCTTTGTATTACCTGAAGGCTGTGATCCGCTAGCACTAGTAGACGGTTTTATTCCTGTAGAAGACAACATAGGTTTGTTAGAAACTAAGTTCGATGAAGAATAGGTTTTTGTGTTTGTGTTTCCTGAGGATGTGATGGGTTTAGTGAATCTAACTCTTTTTTCCTTGTTTTTTTGGGTCATAGCCACTAATTTTTCACCAGAATTGTAATTACATAGGGAGGTTTTTTCTGATGTTTTATAAGCAACTCTCTGATTAGTTTATATACCTATAAGTAGATTCTAAGGATTGAACTTGAGGATATATTTGCTTTAACCTGTCACACTAGATCCCTATGAAACTGCAGCTTTTTCCTGGGTGTGCTTAGATATAGGCAGTGTGAGCTGTCCTTTTATTCAACCAATTTTAGGGGTTAGTTTGTTCCACATCAATCTTAAGCATCTCTGGATGCATGTGTGTCTTTGTAACAGCATTATCAACTAAGCTTTTCCTTTTAAGAATTCCTTAAATCATCCTGGAGAGTTGTAATTACAAAAATTTTCCTGAAGACTAAGCTTTAAATCAGAGATTTCCACCAGACTTTAGATTGGACTTATGAATTAATTAATCACCACATTGTTCTTTTGATCGAATACGTGCTGGTTTAATTGAGTCATAAAGTTGTTTATAGGTACTGTTTCAAATTGCTCATTTTTAGATTATGCTTTGACTCACTCATATGATCCAATTCAATATTAATTGTTTCAATCTCCCCTAAGTCCTTTTTAATCTTATCCTCATTCATTTTTCCACTTAGAGATTTAATTATCTCTTTCAACTTTTTTTATGACTGTGTTTTTCTCTTGGGACTAAGGTTTCAATTCATTTAATTCAAAATATTGATCAAAACTTGGAGCACTTTGATTTAAAACAGAATTGTCCCTTTGAAAAACTTCCTGATTAAGTTGATTATTAACTTCTAAAGAGATGCAATATTTTTCAAGAGTGGTAAAACCTTTGAACAGTTTATTGTAAATCTCTTTTTCAACAAAATCTGATTTGTTAAGAAGCTCAATCTTAAGTTTTAGACACTTTTCACATTCATGCACATTCATAGAAGTAGTAATCCTTAGGAAGAATTCTTAATTATGTTCACATATCTTTGTTAAATGACTTTGTTCAAGAGTCGTTCATTTTCGTTCAAAACTTAATTCATTTTAACTTCACATGTTTTTTACTCTAAACGATGTTGTTCCACAGCCTGTTTAATTTGATGGAAGACATTTTGGACTTCAGAAAGTTCATCAATCAAATATTGATCAAATGTATTAAATAAGTCCTTCAGAACTTTTACAAATGGAATTATTTCATCCTTAAAACAAGCTTTTGTATGTTCGAACCCCCACGAGCCCTTAGTGATAGTTGTGGCCGTGGTTCTTTCTTTGACAACCATATCAAAACCAGCAAGATGGTGTTTAAGTTTCTTCAAACTCGTATTAACCATTCTGACTTTAGGAAGTTCTTTTGGAACCTCAACTTTGGTGGGTATACTAGAAAGAGTAGGTTCTAGAGAATTTACAGAATTCTGAGACCAAAAGGCTTGTTCAACAAATAATTCAGTTTGTTGAACAAATCGTGTTTCAAAATCTTGAGAAAGTTAATTAAGAACAGCATAATCGACTGGTGTAGTATTAACTTTCTTTTTTAACATCATAGGATCTTATTGTTTTAAAAGCATTTTTGAACGACTCTCTTCAGCAAGCATTAGGGTCTCTTCGGAGTCAGGAATCACAATGGCATTAGTTTTCTCAATGACATTACCATCATAAAGCTTTGGTTCCAACTGCTGAGGTTTCTTTAGATATAAAGGATTTTGAAAACCTAGAGCTTGTTTAGTGGTATGATCATAGAAAAACTGAGGTTTCGTCAACATGTGAACAATTTACGCAGATTGATCTCTTTTAAAAACAATATTATCTAGCTGTTTGATCCTCTTTTCTAAAGCAATTTTCCTATCAATGTTTCTAGATTCTTCTTTCTTAAAATTATTTTTAAGAAGAGTAACCATTTACATTAAAGATTCCTTTTCTTTTAAATGTTCTGAAAGAGTTTGTTTAAGATGATCAATCTCTACAGACTGTGCACATGAATCTGAAATGTTATCTTTACTCTTTAAATCAACATTTTGTCCTTCTTTCAAAACTTTAACTTGTTCCTTATATCTTTCAAGCTCAGCAGTTAAAGTATCATTGACACTTTTATTGTCTAGATTTATCTTGGTACAATTAACTACTTAGGTTTTCAGTTGTTCAATCACAGATAATATCAGTGCATCTTGTTGTGCAGAAGAATTAGAATTTTGAACAGCTGCCTGTTGTGATTCAATCACATACTGAGAATAAGGAATGATATTGCTATCACTGGTTATTTCAGTCTCTGAATGGTTCACAACATTTGACTGTTCAGAAGACGGCATCGCCTGCACAGCTTGATTTATTATATTAGTATCCACATTATCAGGATTGTGTACCTCAGCAAGAGCGTCTGAACCATAATGAGATAAATTCGCCATGAGAGCAACTTTGGCAGTGTTGAGTTCATCACAATCAGAGTCATATGCATCCAAATCATCGGCTTGATAAGCAGCATTGTGGGTAATGACAGTCTGTGTGGCTTGACCTTCTGCAATTCCTGGATCTGCCAAAAATGCTAATTCCTCCTCATGTAGAATTTGACCATTTGCTTGAGCTTGTACCAGCAACACTTTATCCTTAAACCACGAATCATCCCGTTTCCTCTTAGGTTTAGTGCACTGTTTGGACATGTGTCCTTCCCCTTTACAGTTGTAACAAATAACAGTCCTTTGTTTCCCAGAATTGCTTCCACTTGCTCCTGGAGTGTAGGTTCTACTTGTACCCGAAGCAAAAGAAATTTGTCTCCCCTAAACTGGTTGTAAAGTAATTTTGCCATCATTAATGGTAGCTTGTTGCCTAGGGTTTGACAAATTCCAAATCTGATTGTTGGTAGTAGGATAGCGAGATGTGACGTTAGCTGATAGGAATGACATCATATGGTTAATGGCATCAATGAGGTCATCACCTTGCTTGAACACTAGAACAGTTAGACATAAGTCTAGTGAGGGTAATTCAGGTTGTTGTTGTTGTTGGTTAACTGTTTGAGGGATTGATGATGGTGAATAATAAGCATTGTGGTAAACTAATGATTGATAATCATTAGATGGATAAGTGATTAAAAGAGGTGTTGATGATTGATTGCTTAAGTATTGTTAAGACTGATAAGTTGATCCATATTGTGGAGATTGATATAGTGAAACTTATGGTTGAAATTGAGAGTTTTGGTATGAGTGTTGATGAGTTTGATAAGGAGACTGGGTCATCTGATGGGTTACAACCAAAGCAAGCGGATCTGAGTTGCGTTCATGCATTAAACGAACTTCATTTGCATGAAATTAATGTTGTCCCAAGTACGCATAAAGTTGATCAATGTTAGTTGTGAGCAGATCCTAAACCAGTTTGACATCTATCACAAATTCACTCCACTCAGAAGGAAGAGTATTCAAAAACTTAGTGTTCACTTAAAATTGTTCCTGTTTCATATTGTAGATGTTCATGTCATTGAGTAGCAGTAAAAAAATCTCAGGTTGAAAATCAGTTTGTGTTTTCCCCTTCTCTATAAGCTCTCATAACTTATTGATTTTCATCATCAATGTAATGCTTCCAATCTCTTTCTTGTTTCGTCATTGATGTTCATTGAATGAGATGTGGAATTCTTTCCAAAGTTCCTTGGCGACTTTATTGATTGATAACTATGCATAGAACCTCTGTGGTAATCCGTGAAGATTGATATTTGTTGCCTTGTCCTTGATATACCAATCAGCTTTGATTTGCTTCCATAGCAGTATAACTCTGAATATTTTCATTTTGGTATAGCCATCTCTATTTTCCTTCAATCGCAAGGCAGAATGAGTGGACCAATTTTTTCAATGGATTTAAGATTATTCTTTCTTGTTGGAGCTATTCATCCATATATGCTTCATTCTGCTTTTCCAAGAATGTAATATCTTTTCCTACATAGGTGGACCGATGTGTCAGCACCCGAAAGAATCGCTTTGTCAGCAAGAGTCGTCATTGAGAAATTTGTATGTTAAAAGATTATTGTCGGATCGAACGGTGGTAGAAAGAAATTGTGTTTTAATTGAGGTTGTCTTTTTAAGTCTTGAGATTTGTTTAGTTCGGTTTCTATTAAACTTGACTAGTTCGGTGGTCTTTGAAAAATGACTAGTTCGGTTGTCTCACGAGAATGACTAGATCGGTTATCACTGAAGAGTGACTAGTTCGGTTGTTTCAGGAAAATGACTAGATCGGTTATCACTGAAGAGTGACTAGTTTGGTTGTTTCAGGAAAATGACTAGATCGGTTAACACTGAAGATGGACTAGTTCGGTTATCACTGATGTAGACTAGTTCGGTTCTCACTGATGTAGACTAGTTCGGTTGTCACTGACGTAGACTAGTTCGGTTCTCACTGATGTAGACTAGTTCGGTTGTCACTGACGTAGACTAGTTCGGTTCTCACTGATGTAGACTAGTTCGGTTGTCACTGACGTAGACTAGTTCGGTTCTCACTGATGTAGACTAGTTCGGTTGTCTCACGAAACCCACTTTTTCAAAACTCAAAAAGACACGTTTTTGATGATTGTTTTCTGAAAATTTTTGTACCAAAAGTGTTACTAAGCCTATAGGGACAAGAAAAATGAAAACTTTAAGGTTTTTAAGCCGAAAAATTTAAAATCAAGATTTTGATCTTTATAAAGCTAACGAACCCAAATGACACAAAATAAGAGATTTTCGTATGAATCTAAGCACACACACCTATATCCAAGGATACTAGATCAAAACTACCTATGTAGATGATCTTTTAGTGTAGAATTTAAGCTTAGAAAATAAGAAAAAATAAAAAATAAAAAATGAATGGTATTAGAGGAAAACTTTAACAAATACAATATCTAAACACACCACTCTATGGCTCTTGATACCAATTGAAGAACAATCAAGTTAACATACATGGAAATAGGAAGAGAGTTGTTTTAGAGAGAGTGGTTAAATGAACATTTTAGAGAGAGAAAGAACATAAAAGAGAACTTGTATTATGAGTGTGAATAATGAATAACCAACCAACCACCTCTTCAAGGCATGGAGAGGTGTATATATACTTACAAGGGGTGGATGGGCCTTGGCTTAATGGACTTATCCATGGGTCTTGGTCTAACTACCTAAGTAAGTTTCCAAATATTAACTTGACGAGCTAACTACCGATATCTATGAAGTGACCGAGACTTTTCTAGGAATTTCATATTCCTAACATCGTAGGAACGAATACCTAATCTTAACCACCTTATAACTCCAAGTAACTAAATACATGGTCAGTCTTTTGGTATTGTTCACAGCCTTAAAACCATTTGAAAACATCGATCGAGGTACATTGTGATATAAATTGAAACATTTAGTACCTCGATGGTTTTACTTTGAAAATTGCTCCCCCTACATATATGCATCGATATTCGAAAATGATTAGCACATACGAGGAAGAAGATGCACTAGAGTCATTAAGATCACTTTTTACAAGATATATATTTTAATCACATTTTCTCCCCTTATCAAAAATTCAAATCTCTTGATATTTTGGATATCAATTGATTTAAATATATGAAAATTATTTGGGGATAAAAATGATCCGATTATATATTATAAGCCTTGTTAGGAACATTTTAATGCTCCCCCTCAAATTATGAGGGTATGATATGGTGTTTGCGTATGTTAATTTGAATTTTTTTCAATTTACTAAAATTCTTGAAAATTCGTACACAAACACGATATTTGCCAATTAGTCTACACTATTTATTCACATATTCACAAGATTGATAATTACGAAAGAATGACCTAAAATGTAGTAGGACAAGATATGAAGTCATATTGTCCGTTCAAGCAATCTGAGGTCTTATCCGTATTCTCTCTCGCCAACGAACTTCTCCAGATTCCTCATTAAACTTCTTTGAAAGAGCTACTTATCGATATCCTAGATCATAACACCAGCCCTTCGCTTGTCTAATCTACTCCAATTCCTCTTTGGCAGGTAATCCATCCTTATTCCCGAAGTAATATCATGAAGAGCGGTCCATTATTGAGCGTGCCATCACTGGATTTATGGAGTTCATCAGTGCGCAACAATATGTTTCTATTGTTCTAATCCACGTATATCACTCCTTGAGGGTCTGAATATACAGTGCATGCGGTTCTTTTCTTTAGATCCGGCCTGAATGTGTCTGGTTTGGTGAGGTTGAGCTTCTTTTAGTAACTTTTGACACCTAATTGAAGATCTTCCACCCGCCTTTGAATGACAATACGTCTGGTGAACATACGGAATGCCACATTCAAGTCATAACGTTCATCTATCATGAGATTGGTCAGCTTCTGTTGAACAAGTAGGAGTAACATGTCCTCGATGTCTTGTAGGCGAAGTCATGGGAAATCACCTTCTTCAAACTTGTATAGCTGCTGATCCTCTCTACGAACTTCAATTTCGTGTAAGTGACCGTAGTCATACCACTTCATAATCTTAAGGCTGGTAACTGCAATGATTTGTTTTTTGGAGTAGACATCTTTTGTCGAAGTCCTATTGCTTGCAAACCCGTAGAATCGTTAACGTTTGGGACCTCAGTGTAAAGTACCCTAGTAGGCATGTTTATCATATACCACCTTTACGAGACTCTATAGATTAGGAACCATGTCTTTAATCCATTGACCTTATAAGTAGCAGCCTTTGTCTTTGTTATGGAAGTTGAGTATTGTCTGCTTAAACTTCCACCTTTCAGATATTCTAGGTCGTTATTGATAAAGTAATCCTGATGGATAACTTGATGACCTCGATGATCTGGAATCAATGGGAGAGGCTTACGGAGATCGAACGGATACTGCTTTCCTTCAGGGTTATGCCAGTCTAGTCATTCAGTTGTAGCTTTGAAACATTCTTTAAAATGGTACTCTAGTTCCGTACGACTCTTGCAGGTGCCTTTGAGTAGGTTTAATGCCAGTCTAACCAGAAGATCTTGAGTCAGATTTGCAATGTTAAGTCGATTCATGACAAATGCAGAAAAGTCGATTGGAGTATCCATGAGCTCATCGAATGAAGTAGGAGGTTTTTTAGCATGAGCAACGTCACTAATCCAGGTTTGAGGTGCTCGGAATTCAACATGTTGTCTCTTATTACAATCATGATCAAAAGTCAGAGGTCGCTCAGGTTTCTTGTACCAGTAAACCTTTGGAGCAGCCTCGTCATCGGGTTGTTCATCATTGTTACTCGAGTCAAACTCTTGATTCTGTCGCACTCCTGAGTCATCAACTGTATGACTTGGCTCCTCTGCATGGGCAGACTTGCCAGATGACTTATGTTGAGAACAGGAGGCGCCTTTAGAGGAGCTTGATGACTTAGACTCCTTGGACTTTGGATCCATAGATGATTCAACATCTTTACTTGTCTTCCTTCTTTTCGTCCCTCGGTCTGATCCAGCGGAGGGGTCTTGATCTTTATCTTTATCGTCTCGACTCTTTTTCAACATGGTTGTCACCATATAATTCAAAGAGATATTTGTCAGTGTTATAAGATTTGACTAGTGCATCATAAAGCTCCCTTTTATAATCAGCTCTAACATATGATTTGTGTTCCTCCATCTTGTCTATAAGAATCTTTGTAAGTTCAAACTCTGAGAGTGATCCAGCTGCCGCATAAGTAGACTTTGGTTGAGAAGAAGACTTTGCTAAGACATTAGCTTCTAGTGACTCTATGACATTTCGCTCAATCACAGGAGTTGCAAAGTTTAAGACTGCTTGAGGAAGTTGAGTATTGACTTCCTCTTTAATAATAGCTCTCACTGATGTGTCAATGAGATCAATATACTCCCTTTTCTCAACTTGAGCTTTGTTTTTACATTCTGTAATATGTGACTGAATGGCTTTATGGATATCTTCTCCTAGCTTATTGTCAATGTAGAGATCTACAATAGCAGGAATTAAAGAGATGGCTTGAGCATACTGGTCAACTTATTTCATTTCTGACAGATCTTTCTCTAAGTTGGTGACTCTATTGTTGAATTTAAATATGGATGAGAAGTCTGGAAGTGCAGGAAATGAGGTTGTTACTTTTGAAGCTGTTGGTCTAGGAGTTGGTGTTGCTTGTTGTGAAAGAGGATTGGAGGAAGGAGGTGGTGGAGGAATGGTTGTGGTAAAAGTAGACATGATTTCAAGGATTACCGTTATTGGTATGGTAAAAATAGAAGATGTCTGACTGCTTGGTTCTTCATGACGAACAGTGGTGTCCATCAAGGAAGCAATCGTATTGTCAGTTAGAGAAGCATTCTCAAAGTTTAGGAGCTTATCTGTAAAGTCGGATGAGACAGAAGAGCTTTACATTGGACCATCAATATTCTGTGTGTCATGGACAACTGTAAGTGTCACATGAGCATCTTCCTCTACCTGCTCAAACCTTGACTCTTGAGAAACATTATGTTGATCGCCGTCACCCTGATCGGCATCAGTCATTTCAACGTCTTCTTTTCTTAAGTTCACATTTATATCTCTGTACAATTCCTTAGCATCATCTTCCTCTTCTTCATTCTCCTTTTTTGCATTATCTTCTTCATCTGTTAGTTCATGGTTCTTAGGAGTATGTAATCTTTCATCAGCATATTCCTCTTCTTCTTCTTCATGTTCTTCATTAGACTGATTGAGATTAGAATTTTCATCTCTGTCTAACTCAGTCCTTTTGTCATCACTATCATCATCATTGTCATCATTATTACCATCATCTTTATTACCCTTATCATCATCATCATGATCATTACCCTTATCATCATCATCATTATTACCCTTATCATCATCACTTTTATCTTTAAAATCTTCTTCATCATCTTCTTCTTCTCCATTATCACCCCAAGACTCTTTTTCACTTTCAGAATCATATTTGGGTACATCGGGAACCCCTGGTTTAGTACCAGTTCCTTTATTTGTACCATAGATCTTGCATTTTTGCTCATCAGGAACCCTTGATTCAAAATCAGTTCCATCACCTGAGCCACTTGCATGAGAGATGTGAAAATCTTTCTTTCTTCGTTTTGTAGCCTCCTTGAGCTGAGCAGCTTCAGATAGAGCTACTTTTGAGAGAACATTCAAACCTTTCCCTCTATCAACCTTAACTGATGCCTTCTTCTTAGTTAGTTTAGGTTTAGTAGCTAGCTTCTTGGTTGAAGGTACATCTTTCTTAGCTTTGGCAGGCTTCTTCTTGGAAGGAGTTTCCTTAGATGAGATGGCCAAATCAGATTTCTTTTGAATTTTCTTTGGCTTTAGAAGTCAACTCTTGTAGCAATTGCATAATAAGTCTTGTATGAGTTAAAGTCCAACATGGCTTGATTCATCATTAATTTAAGAAGAAGAGCACCATATACTTAAGTGTCTTCATGTTTGGAGACGAATCGTATGGCACCCAATAAGCTATCATCCCGAGCAGTGTGCATGAACGTTTTGTTCCTCATTGAGATAGACTTATCTTTTGTAAGGAAGTGATGAATGATTGCCTTTGTGAATCTAGGATATTACATCTTGTCTTGTTTCTTTGAGTCTTTGTTATCAATCTGGTAAGCCAAGTCCTCCCAGATTAAAGCAACAAAATCAAGGTTCTTTTTGTAGTACATTCCCTAAAGGATTTGAACTCTTAAGAGTCGTATCTTATCAAGACCAGATACTTTTCCACTCAGACATTTGTTGATGGTTGTGGCAAAGGCTCTCCATGGTTGATGCAGATGATCAACACTTACATCAGTGATGTACTTGATCTCTCTAGAATAACCAAGTTCTCTGATAAAGGATATAGTTTCCTCTTCAGAAGGAGGTTCATCAAATTCTTGACCCGGAATCTTAAGACATATGTTAAGAATTTCTCTGAATACTTCAACATTCACAAAGAACCTTTTGTTGTTGATCTTGAATTGATATGAGGCATTGTGTTTGTTGAAAGTAGCCCAGAACTGATGCATGTAGATGAATGGAACCTCAGCTGTTATAAGGAAGACAGGATAGCAGGTTGTGAGAGCAAGGGCATCTAACACTACTTGGTAAGTAGGTTCCTTTAGTTTCATTCCAGGGTTGATCCTCATGTTACATTTGCCAATTCCACGTTAGTTCTCTAGAGCAACTAAGGCATTGTCCAGTGCAATTTATTGAGCAATGGTAGTCATGGTTCTGCTAAGATTTAACCAATACAGTTTATATACAACCAAGTTTATATATGACACTATATTACGAGCTGTTTAATGATGACTATTTTTAGATGCAAGTTATGATATTCAACAAAGGATTAAGCATATTTTAACAGGCAGTCACTTAACACATTAGAGGAAGATCTAAGGAAAAGAAGGCAACAAGATAGGACAAAATACATTTAGGTATTTAGGCAACTATATTAGACCAATGAGGGAAACCTATTCAAACCAATGTGTAGTGAAATAGATTACCTAAGTTATGTATAATTGGCATTGTATTACCTTTGTGTATATAGCTTACTTAAACTTTTTCTAGATTGCAAAATTAACCAATTTTAATTTGCCTCCTAAATTATGTTTTAAATCACCTCCTAAAGGATATGATTAAATCGCCTCCTAAAGGGCTTGATTTAATCGCCTCCTAAAAGAGCTTGATTAAATCGCCTCCTAAAGGGTTTGATTTAATCACCTCCTAAATGATTAGATTAAATCGCCTCCTTATAAAAATGGATTAAACCGCCTCCTATATTGCAAGATTAATTCGCCACCTAAAGGGATTAGATTAATTCACCTCCTTAAGGATTTGGATTAAATCGCCTCCTGAAGGAATTGGATTAATTCGCCTCCTTAAGGATTTGGATTAAATCGCCTCCTTAAGGATTATATTAAATCGCCTCCTTAAGGAGTGGATTTAATCGCCTCCTTAAGGAGTGATTAAATCGCCTCCTAATGTGAGATTTATTTGCCTCCTTCATAATGCTTAATTCACCTCAGATTTATGTTTAAGTAACTATGGTAATGTTTTGCATCAAAATACATTTTAACAAGGAACTTAGCATCTCATAATAGCGTATGAACCATTACAAACATGAATTAACCACAAAACTTGCTATAAATGAACAAAATAGTTATGAAGCACACGAATCACTCAAACACACAAGGTTTATGTTCAAGCAATGGATTTTCTAGCTCTAATGCAATCTAGGATGAACTCTAAGCACAAACACACTAACATTTTACATGTTCTTCCCATATCCCAATATTTCGAGTACAAGAATCAATCAAAATCACATCATATGTTAACCTAAATAAAAACTATTACAAGCGAGTCTTCTACAACCCATAAGGACCAAAACCCCTCAATCAATTCAGGGTTTCACACACTTTTGATTTTAAAGAACCCTAGATCAATTTCTAGGGATTTTGATATTAAAAACGCGATTCACTCTAATTCCTTTGGAGTGTATGATGTTTATGGTGTAGGGAACATATTTGTAGTTAACCTTAACGATTGAAACTGACTGGTTTAATGATCTTGAATGTTGGACGGATATATCAATGGAGAAGAGGGAAATTAAAAGTGTTTGTGTTGTTTTTAACTGAAAAGAAACGAGGGTGGGGGCGTTTGTAGTTTAAAACTTTCGAGTTTTGGCACAAATGCCTCCTATACTTTAATATCCTTGGCATATTTCCTTAATAAATTTTTAAGGAATAATATAGATTCACTAATGGCACAATTAGTCCATGAAGTTCAGGGGCGTAGCCAGGAATTTGTTTATAGGGGGGCAATTTTTTTTTAAAAGACGTTAACAAGTGCTAAAAAAACATCATAATATATAACTATGTAAAACGTTGCAACAAAATTGTTCATTTAGCGTTTTAGTAGCATACGGCGCTCATCGAGATCATTAAAATCATATAAAAGTGAATCTAAACTAAAATCCCTAGCTATATCTTTAACAAAAAATGGTAAAACATTCATAAAATTCTAATAAGTACGTTAACACAAAACTAATTGAAGCCCACAAACCTTTAATATAAACGAATCAGTTTAATGAATTACATGTAGAATTCTAATTCTTTTTATAATGAAATTGTATTGAAAAAATTAACTAAAAACCACTTAAAGCAAATAAAACTATGAAAACTAGTTTACTACCCTGTGGATGATCGAAACTCACCTTAGGGTCAACTGTTGAAGATTTTTATTTTTTCAGCCCAATCAAGTTTTTACATACATAGAACATAGACTAGTATAAATCTATTTAGTTTTAAATGTGGGCCAACAATTAACTGTAGACATATTTTACTACATTGGGTTGTATTGCCTATATTGCATTCAATATATGTAGAATTATCAAAGTTTTGTAGGTGGGCCATGGCCCACCTTACCCCCTACATGGCTACGCCAATGATGAAGTTTATACTACAATGCTTAGCAACTTATTTTTTTGCTATTTACTCCCTAAAGGCATAAACATATAACATTTAAGGTACAAATAACTTAAAACTTAATTAACTCCCATTTAATTGTTTACCTGTTATTGTTTAAAATATTTTTTCCTTTTATCACAAACTGATTTTATAAAGAAGATATTTGACATTTTCTCCCCCTCAAACAATGACCTGTTTTCTATTTAAAGAGTTGTAGTCGTTCTTTGAGTGGTCAAATGTCTTTAAAAATGATTTTTTGATGAATTTCTGATATTAATGTTTTATTTCTTAAAACAACACCATAAAAATAATATTTCTCTTATTTTAACATATAAGCGCACTGATATGTACACTTATTGTATAAAGAAAGCACAGGTTGTGTTGAAAAGTAAACACAAGCCTTTGCATGGTTATAAAGGAGACCGTGCCTAAGAAAATAAATTCCCGTTGAGAGGTTAAGTTTTCTTTTTTGACAAAATACTTGCCTTTAAGATGAAGACGGGTTGCTATCTGAAATAATAGCAAGCCATTGACATGTTTTGAAAAACTTTTGAACTTCTGCTCGAACTTCATTTACATCCTCGTATCATTATTAAAGGACATTTATAAGGCCGTAAATATTATCGATTTACAGAAGACATGTCAAAGATACATATTTTTTTTATATTTTTATGATTTTATAATTTTTTATTTTCTTTTTGAAAAAATTATATAAAATGGAAAATATTTTTGGGTTTTTATGTTTTCTTATATACATATGATACAGGATATGCCATGAAAGACCACCATTACTCGTCCTTTTCCTCTGCCAGACGTTTCAACGTATCTGGAGACATACTTATCATACCTAGCTTTTCGATCAAGAAGTTGAATCTTTCTCGTGGCAAATGTTTGGTGAAGATGTCAGCCAGTGGTATTCAGTCCAGACAAAGTAGAGTTCCATAATTTCATTCTCAACTTGCTCCTTTATAAAATGGGAGCGAACATCGATGTGCTTGGCTCTAGAGTGTTGAACGTTGTTGTAGCATAGAGCAATCGCACTTTTGTTGTCGCAGTGCAGAGGAATCTTATTGAATTGAAAGCCATAAGCTGTGAACGCATCCATAGGATTTGAGCACAACACCCAGATAAGGCAATATATTCCGCCTCTGTACTCAATATTGCAGTGCTCTTTTGCTTCTTGGAAGACCAACTAACAAGTTTGTCACCTAAGAACTAAGCGCTTCCTGATGTACTACGTCTAGTGTCTTGACACCCCACGTGATCTGCGTTTGAATATGTTGTTAGAGACATATCGGTATCCTTCAAGTACCAGAGACCCATGTTAATGGTTCCCTTAAGGTATCAAAAGATCCGTTTAACCGCATGTAGGTGCTTTTCGATAGGCTTTGCCTGATACCGAGCACATAAGCAAACTTCATGAATAAGGGCAGGTCTACTGGATGTCAGATACATAAGGGATCCAAGCATGCAATGGTAACATGTAGCATCAACTTGTTTCCCTTATAGATCTTCATCTAGTTTATTCTTTTCAACCATAGGTGTGTCTATAGAATCACTAGTTAGTAAACCATATTTTAACAATTTTAGAAGCAAATTTTGATTGGTTTATAAAGATGCCTCTGGG